>CABHPQ010146765.1:7643-45311 GCA_902168405.1 Peromyscus aztecus
TCCTCCTCCTCCTCCTCCTCCTCCTCCTCCTCCTCCTCCTTTCTTAACATTTTTTAAAGAAAATTTTTTTATTCATTTTACATACCAACCACAGATCTTCCCATACCTACTCTTGCTGCCCCCCACCCCAGCTTTCCTCCCATGACCCACCCCCATCCCCTCCTCCAAAAGGATAAGGCCTTCCATGGAAAGTCAGCAAAGCCTGGTACATTCAGCTGAGGCAGGACCAAGCCCCTCCTCCCTGCATCAGGCCTGAACAAGGTGTCTATCCATAGGTAATGGGCTCCAAAAAGCCAGCTCATGCACCAGGGATAGATCCTGATCCCACTGACAGGGGGCCCTCAAACAGACCAAGCTACACAATGGTCTCATGTATGAGAGGGCCTAGTCCAGTCTCATGCAGGCTCCATAGCTGTTGGTCTAAAGTTCATAAGTTCCTATGAATTTGGTTCATTTGTTTCTGTAGGATTCCTCATCATGATCTTTGCCCCCATTGCTCATATAAACCCTCTTTCTTCCCTTCAACTGGACTCTCAGAGCTTGGCCTAGTGATTGGCTGTGGATCTCTGCATCTGCTTCCATCAGTTACTAGATAAAGGTGCTATGATGACAGTTAGGGTAGTCACCAATCTGATTATCAGGGAAGACCAGTTCAGGCACCCTCTCCACTATTGCTAGTAGTCTAAGCTGGGGTTATCCTTGTGGATTCCTGAGAATTTCCCTAGCACCAGGCTTCTCCCTATCCCCACAATATCCCCCTTTATCATGATATCTCTTTCATTGCTCTCCCTCTCCATCACTCTCTCAACTCAATCATCCCATTCCCTCATGTCCTCATCCCCCATCCCCTACCCTCTATTGCTGCCCCTCGCCCCCAGTTTACCCAGGAGATCTCATCTATTTCTCCTTCCCAGGACTATCCATGCATCCCTCTTAGGGTCCTCCTTGTTACCTAGCATCTCTGGAGCTGTGAGTTATAGTCTGGTTATCCTTTGCTTTACATCTAGTGTCCACTTATGAGTGAGTACATACCATGTTTGTTCTTCTGAGTCTGGGTTACCTCACTCAGGATGATATTTTCTAGTTCCATCCATTTGCCTGCAAATTTCATGATGCCATTGTTTTTCACTGCTGAGTAGTACTTCATTGTGTATGTACCACATTTTCTTTATCTATTCTTCAGTTGAGGGGCATCTAGGTGGTTTCCAGGTTCTGGCTATTATGAATAATGCTGCTATGAACATAGTTGAGCATGTGTCCTTGTGGTATGATTGAGCAAACCTTGGCTATATGCCCCAGAGTGGTATCATTGGGTCTTGAGGTAGATTGAGTCCCAACTTTCTGAGAAGTCGCCGTACTGATTTCCAAAGGGGCTGTACAAGTTTGCACTTCCACCAACAGTGGAGGAGTGTTCACCTTGTTCCACAGCCTCTCCAACATAAGCTGCCATCAGTGTTTTTTTAATTTATTTTTTGTTTGTTTGTTTGTTTGAGACAGTTTCCCTGTGTAGCTTTGGAGCCTGTCCTGGAACTTGCTTTGTAGACCAAGCTGGCCTCAAACTCACAGAAATCTGCCTGCCTCCGCCTCCCAAGTGCTGGGATTAAAGGCGTGCACCACCAATGCCAGGCAACATCAGTGTTTTTGATCTTAGGCATTCTGACAGGTGTAAGATGGTATCTCAGAGTTCTTTTGATTTGCATCTTCCTGATGGCTAAGGATGTTGAGCAATTCCTTAAATGTCTTTTAACCATTTGAGATTCTTCTGTTGAGAATTCTCTTTAGATCTGTACCCCATTTTTTAATTGGGTTGTTTGGTATTTTGATGTCTAGTTTCTTGAGTTCTTTATATATTTTGGAGATCAGCCCTCTGTCAGATGTGGGGTTGGTGAAAATCTTTTCCCATTCTGTAGGCTGTCATTTTGTCTTATTTACCATGTCCTTTACCTTACAGAAGCTTCTCAGTTTCAGGAGGCCCCATTTATCAATTGTCAGCCTCAGTGTCTGTGCTACTGGTATTATATTTAGGAAGTGGTCTCCTGTGCCAATGTGTTCAAGACTACTTTCCACTTTCTCTTCTTTCAGGGTCAGTGTAACTGGATTTATGCTGAGGTCTTTGATCCACTTGGACTTGAGTTTTGTGATGGCCATGGATATGGCTCTACTTGTAATCTTCTACATGTTGACATCCAGTTATACCAGCACCATTTGTTGAAGATACTTTCTTTTTTTCCATTGTACAGTTTTGGCTTCTTTGTAGAAAATTATGTGTTCATAGGTGTGTGGATTAATGTCAGGGTCTTCAATTCTGTTGGTCCACGTCTGTTTTTATGCCAATACCAAGCTGTTTTTATTACTATAACTCTAGAGTAGAGCTTGAGGTCAGGGATGGTGATGCTCCAGAAGTTGCTTTATTGTACAGGATTGTTTTAGCTATCCTGGGTATTCTGTTTTTCTATATGAAGTTGAGTATTGTTCTTTCCAGGTCTTTGAAGAATTGTGTTGGGATTTTGATGGGGATTGCTTTGAATCTGTAGATTGCTTTGGTAAGATTGCCATTTTTAATATGTTAATCCTACCTATCCATGAGCATGGGAGATCTTTCCATTTTCTGATGTCTTCTTTAATTTCTTTCTTCAGAGACTTAAAGTTCTTGTCATACAGGTCTTTCACTTGCTTAGTTAGAGTTACCCCAAGGTATTTTACATTATTTGTGGCTATTGTAAAGGGTGATGTTTCTCTGATTTCTTTCTCAGCCTGTTTATCATTTGTATATAGGAGGGCTACTGATTTTCTTTTGAGTTAATCTTGTATCCTGCCACATTACTGAAGGTGTTTATCAGCTGTAGGAGTTCCCTGGTAGAATTTTTGGGTTACTTATGTATACTATCATATCGTCTGCAAATAGCACAAGTTTGACTTCTTCCTTTCCAATTTGTATCCCCTTAATCTCCTTTTGTAGTCTTATTGCTCTGGCTAGAACTTCGAGTACTATATTGAATAGATATGGAGAGAGTGGACAGCCTTGACTTGTTCCTGATTTTAGTGGAATCTCTTTGAGTTTCTCTCCATTTAATTTGATATTGGCTGTCGGCTTGCTGTAAATTGCCTTTATGATGTTTAGGTTCCCTGTATTCCTGATCTCTCCAAGACCTTTATCATGAAGGGGTGTTGGATTTTGTCAAAGGCTTTTATCAGCATCTAATGAGATGATCATGTGCTTTTTTTCTTTTAGTTTGTTTATATGGTGGATTATATTGACAGATTTTTGTATGTTGAACCATCCCTGCATCTCTGGCATGAAGCCTACTTGATCATGGTGGATGATTTTTTTTTGATGTGCTTTTGTTTTAGGTTTGCCAGTATTTTATTGAATATTTTTGCATTAATATTCATGAGGAAGATTGGTCTGTAATTCTCTTTCTTTGTTGCATCTTAGTGTGGTTAGGGTATCAGGGTAACTGTAGCCTCATAAAAAGAGTTTGGTAATGTTCTTTTTATTTCTATTGTGTGGAACAATTTGAGGAGTATTGGTATTAGCTCTTCTTTGAAATTCTGGTAGAATTCTGTGCTGAAACCTGGCCTTTTTTTTTGGTTGGAAGACTTTTAATGACTGTTTTTATTTCCTTAGGGGTTATAGGTCTATTTAACTTGTTTATCTGGTCTTGATTTAATTTTGGTATGTGGTACCTTTCCTGAAAACTGTCCATTTCTTTTAGATTTTCCAGTTTTGTGGAGTACAGGTTTTTGAAGTATGACCTGATGATTCTCTGATTTCCTCATTGTCTGCTATCATATCTCTCTTTTTCTTCTGATTTTGTTAATTTGGATAGTCTCTCTCTGCTTTTTGGTTAGATTAGATAAGGGTTTGGTCTATCTTTTTTATTTTCTCAAAAAACCAACTCTGTTTCATTGATTCTTTGTACTATTCTCTTTGTTTTTATTTTATTGATTTCAGCTCTCAATTTGATTATTTCCTGGCATCTATTTCTCCTGGGTGAATTTGCTTCTTTTTGTTCTAGAGCTCTCAGTTGTGCTGTTAAGTCACTAGTGTGAGATTTCTCCAACTTCTTTATGTGGGCATTTAGTGCTACGAAATTTCCTATTAGCACTGCTTTCATAGTGTCCCATAAGTTTGGGTATGTTGTACATTTGTTTTCATTGAATTCCAGAAAATCTTTAAATTCTTAATTTCTTCCTTGACCTAGTCGTGATTCAACTGAGAATTATTCAGTTTCCATGAGTTCTTAGGCTTTCTGTAATTTGTGTTTTTATTGAATTTAAACTTTAAGCCATAGTGATCCGATAAAATACAAGGGGTTATTCCAAGTTTTTTGTATCTGTTAAGATTTGTTTTGTGATCAAGTATGTGGTCAATTTTAGAGAAGGTTCCATGAAATGCTGTGAAGAAGGTAAATTCTTTTGTGTTTGGGTGGAATGTTCTGTAGATGTTTATTAAGTTCATTTGAGTCATAACATCTGTCAGTTCCCTTATGTCTCTGTTAAGTTTCTGTCTGGCAGACCTGTCCATTGGTGAGAGGGGTATTGAAGTCTCCCACTCTCAGTGTGTGGGTTTGATGTGCAAGTTAAGCTTTAGTAATGTTTCTTTTATGAATGTGGGTGTGCTTGTATTGGGGGCATTAAATGTTCAGAATTGAGACTTCATCTTGATGCATTTTTCCTGTGATGAATATGTAATGTATTTCTTCATCTCTTTTGATTAATTTTAGTTTGAAGCTTATTTTGTTAGATATTAGGATAGTTATGCCAGCTTGTTTCTTAGGACTATTTGATTGGAAAGACTTTTCCCACCCTTTACTTTTAGGTAGTGTCTGTCTTTGAAGTTGAGGTGTGTTTCTTGTATGCAGCAGAAGGGTGGATCCTGATTTCATATCCATTCTGTTAGCCTGTGTCTTTTTATAGGTGAATTGAGTCCATTGATATTAAGGGATATTAATGACCAGTGATTGTTAATTCCTGTTATCTTTTGGTGGTAGTGTGTGTGTTTCCATTCTTTGGGATTTGTTTTTGAGAGATTATCTACTGCCTGTGTTTTTGTGGGTGCATCTAACTTCCTTAGGTTGGAGCTTTTCTTTTAGTGCTTTCTGTAGGACTGGATTTGTGGATAAGTATTGTTTAAATCTGGTTTTGTTGTGGAATATCTTGTTTACTCTGTCTATGGTGATTGAAAGTTTTGCTGGGTATATTAGTCTAGGCTGGCATTCATGGTTTCTTAGTGTCTGCATTATGTCTGTCCAGGACCTTCTGGCTTTCCAAGTTTCTATTGAGAAGTTGCATGTTATTCTGATGGGTCTGTGTGGTGATGTATTGTGTCCCCCAATATACTGTATCTCTCAATAAAATTTGCCTTGAGATTAGAGGGAAAAGCCAGCCACTATATAGAAATCAGACAATAGTAGCACACACCTTTAATCCTATCACTTGACAGGCAGGGATCTGTCTGGATCTCTGTGAGTTCAAGGCCACACTGGGAACAGAGCCAGGCATGGTGGCATATGCCTTAAATTTCCACACTAGTTAACCATGGAGGTATAGAGATCTGTACAGACAGACAGGAAGTGACAGAACTGGGCAGAAAGAGCAAATCAGATGGCAGAGCAGCAAGGTATATGGGTATGGGTAGACAGGAAGTAGCTCACTATTGGAAGCTGCGAAGTTGATGAGGTAAGGTTAGCTATGGCTTTCCCTATTTCCCTGATGTCTCAGGTTTTCACCCCCATATCTGGCTCTGTGTTTATTTAATAAGACCATTTAGAAATTTATCTACAGGTCTGCCTTTCTAAGTTACTTGGCCTTTTTCCTTTGCAGATATTAATATTCTTTCTTTATTCTGTATGTTTAGTGGTTTGATTATTTTATGGTGAGGGGACTTTTTTGGGGGGTCCCTCTATTTGGTGTTTTGTAAGCTTCTTGTATCTTCATAGGTATTTCCTTCTTTAGATTGGGAAAATTTTCTTCTATCCTTTTGTTGAATATATTTTCTGTGCCTTTGAGCTGGTATTCTCCTTTTTCTACCCATATTTTTCTTAGGTTAGGCCTTTTCATGGTGTCCCAGATTTCCTGGACATTTTGTGTTTGACTTTGTTGGCTTTAATGTTTTCTTTGACCAACAAGTCTATTTCCTCTATTGTACCTTCAATAGCAGAGATTGTCTCTTCCATCTCTTATATTCCGTTGGTTATGCTTGCATCTGTAGTTCTTGTTCATTTATTCAGATTTTTCATTTCCAGAATTCCCTCAGTTTGTGTCTGCTTTATTGTTTCTATTTTAAATTTCACATCTTGAACTGATTCCTTCACCTGTTTGGTTGCTTTTTCTTGGTTTTCTTGGCTTTCTTTAAGGGATTTATTGATTTCTTCCAATTTTTTGTTTGTCTTTCCCCTGATTTCTTCAAGAAAATTTTTATTTCCTCTGTAAAGGCCTCTATCATCTTCATAAAGTTGTTTTCTTCTGCTTCATCTGTGTTGGGATATTCAGGTCTTGCTATGGTAGAACTTCTAGGTTCTGGTGGTTCCATGTTGCTCTTTATGTTATTGAGTGTATTCTTGCACTGGCATCTTCCCATCTCTTCCTCCAATCTGTGCAGGCAGTGTTTGTGTCTCAGGGAGCCACTGAAGTTACAGGTGGATGAGTGGGTTTGGAAGATGGAGTGGAACTTGTAGATTACAGGATCTGATGCAGGGGGTGGGAAGGCCTACCCACAAGAGTTTTGCCTGCAACTGGGGCTGCAATGGGTGGGTAAGGGCTATTCCTAATATTCTTAACTTTGGTCTTTTCATAGTGTCTCAGATTTCCTGGATGTTTTGTGTCAGAAATTCTTTTGATTTCACATTTTCTTTCACTGATATATCCATTTGTTCTATCACATCTTCAGTGCCTGAGAGGCTCTTTTCCATGTCTTATATTCTGTTGGTGAGGCTTGCCTCTGTAGTTTCTGTTCAAAGTCCTAAACATTTCATGCACAGAATTCCCTCAGTTTTTTTCTTTTTTGTGTCTATTTTCTTTTTAAGCTCTTGAACAATTGTGTTCATTTCCTTCAACTGGTTTTTTTTTTTATTTTCTTGGTTTTCCTCCCATTGTTTTTTGTGTTTTCCTGAATTTTAAAAGGGATTTATGTATTTTAAAGGACCTCTATCTGCTGTAGGATGTTCTGTATGGCAAATGTGTTGCTAATAAAACACTGATTGGCCAGTGGCTAGGCAGGAAGTATAGGCGGGACTAACAGAGAATTAAAAAGAACAGGAAGGTGGAGGGACTCTCTGCCAGCCACCGCCAGGACAAGCAGCATGTGAAGATGCCGGTAAGCCACTAGCCATGTGGCAAGGTATAGATTTATAGAAATGGATTAATTTAAGATATAAGGACAGTTAGCAAGAAGCCTGCCACGGCCATACAGTTTGTAAGCAATATAAGTCTCTGTGTTTACTTGGTTGGGTCTGAGCGGCTGTGGGACTGGCAGGTGAAAGAGATTTATCCTGACCGTGGGCCAGGCAGGAAAACTCTAGCAACATCTATCATCTTCATACAGTTGGTTTTAAGGTCTTGTTGTGCGTCTGTGCTTCAGCTGAGTTGGAATATTCAGGACTTGCTGGGCTCTGGTGGTGACACATTTGCTGCCTTGGCTATTATTGATCATGTTCTTATGCTTAGCATCTAGGCATCTGGGTTTGTGATGATTATGGTTCTAGGTACTGATTTCTGGATCTTTGTTGGGTGTATGTTTTGTTTCTTGGTTTCTGTTTTCTCTCTTCATTTCCCAGTGATGTGATGGCTGTATGTTGTCTGTTTCACTGGCCTACTCAGCCAGTGTGTTCACAGGGAATGCCTGCTGGTGTTGGAGGGTGGTATGCAAGAATGAGTGGGCAGAGGGTACTTAGAAGGGGATGGTCTGTGGGATCCACAGGAGATAGGATGTTTAATTTGATTGTCAACTTGAGCGGCTCTGGGATTACCTAGTAGATAAGACTCTGGGAGTGAGAGTTTTCACATTGGGCTAATTGAAGTGAGAGGACGCATGTGGGTGGCACCAATCCATGGGTTGAAATCCCAGAGAGAATAAGAAAAAGAGAAGATGAGCTGAGCACCAGGATTCATCTCCTTCTCTGCTTCCTGACTGTTGTCACATATGACCAGGTTATCTGAATTATACAGATCTTCCTCATCTTGAGGGACTGTACCCTCAAAATATGATCCAAAATAAACCCTTCCATCCTTTAAACAGATCTTGTCAGGTATTTTGTCCAGCAACAAGAGAAGTAGCTAATACAAATGGACATCGAGAAGAGTTACAAAGGGCATAAGTAAACTAGTGTGGAGTATGGGTAAGTTCACTGTCTTGATTTGGTTGATGCTCCCATGGGCGAATAGATGCTTAGCCATTAGTCATGTTGGATACCTTAAACACATGCCATTTATTATATCTCAATGATATCTTAATTAAGCAACAGATTTTGGTCATAGTCATTTAATAAGGTCTAGTTTCTCTAGACATGTGCACATAGATATAAATATTCAGAGCATGTCTCCCAATGACCTCACTACATTTCATTGTTCTTTAGTCTCCCTCCATCTGTAGGTTTAGATAATTGAGAAAGCAAATGTCACCCTCCACTTTCTGTCTCAGGGCCTGCAGGCTTCCTTCTGTACATTTATTTATGTGTATTATATCAGATCTAAGCTGCAGATGCAACATGCACTTTTTACCCATTCATGTGGTTGGGTGAGAGAAGACCTCTCATCCTCACTTACTTCAAGCTGCACCTCTTTGCTTGGCTCCTAGTGCTTCTTGGATTTCTGTTTTTGATCTCCCTCCTCTCTCATTCCAGGAAAAATTCATGGGCCAAGAACAGGTATCCAAGACACACAACATACTGTTTTACCTGTGTGTGTGTGTGTGTGTGTGTGTGTGTGTGTGTGTGTGAGTGTGTGTGTGTGTGTGTGTGCAAGTGTGCATGTTTGTATGTGTATAGATTTAGAAGGTGGGGTGTAAATTAAAGTAAAGTAGAAGAAAAAAGCAAATTAAAAGTAGATTTGGACATCTTTAAATGCTTGTTTGGGTTGGATAGAATCACCATTATATTTAAACACATAGGTTTGCCATTTTTCCTATTGTGATCAAAACTAATTTTGTTTAATCTTTCTCTGTCCTTCTTCTCACACTATAAGATGAGATATCTTTGATTACCTTAGAAAACTAAAACAAGTATTAAATCAGCCATTTATAGAGGACCCAAAACTGTACCAACAGCTTGTTAGAGTAACATGCCTACATGTAATTGTGATCTCTCTTACACTCAACTCCCTGATAGCTCTCTATTTATGGAAAAGAAAAACTGCTGGGGTAGGAAGCACAGAGTGTGGAAAACGACTTCTACAAACAGCCAGGAGGTTAAGCTCAGTGTTTAACTGATAACAGCAGCTTCCCCACCAGGAACACAACCTATCCTCTGCACTTCATTCTTGGCATGACAGCTCACTTCCTTTTGTTTGTTTTTTACTCTTTTGGGGGGGCCCACCATCCAGCTTCCAAATAAATCGCACATGGAGGCCTATTCTTAATTATAATGTTCAGCCTTAGCTTGACTTGTTGCTAGCCAGCTTTTTTCTTAACTTAAATTACCCCATCCATCTTTGACCTCGGGGCTTTTCCTGTTCTCTTACTTATGTAAATCACACTCTTACTCTGTGGCTTGCTGTGTAGCTGGGTGGCTGGCCCCTGGAGTCCTCCTCTTTCTCTGGCTACTTCTTTTCTCCCCACTCCCAGATTTCTCCTTCTATATATTCTCTCAGTCTGCCAGCCCCACCTATCCTTTCTCCTGCCTAGCTATTGGCCATTTAGCTCTTTATGAGACCATCACATGTTTTAGACAAAGTAACACAGCTTCACAGAGTTAAACAAATGCAATATAAACAAAAGTAACACACCGTAAAATGGTATTATACAATAACTTCCTTTATTTCCCTGGGTTCTTTTTATCCTTGTGTGATTCCATAACCCAATATGGACATCCATCCATGATGGCAGTGATGGACCCTCCTTTTCTTGGACAATACCACTGGAACCTGCTCCTGGAATGAATTTGCACATGCTAGACCATTTACCAATGATGACTGTCTCACCAAAGATGAAGCCTCAGACCCATCCCAAGATGCTGTTCATGCCACTATACTTTTTTAAACAGGAAAATAAAGAAAGGAGGCATCTTTACATGGTCTGAGAAGCTTGGCTTCTGGTGTGGTGGTGTTGGGAGGTGCTGGGACCATTAAGAGTTGGAACACAGCTGGGCAGTGGTGGCGCACGCCTTTAATCTTAGCACTTTGGAGGCAGAGTAGGTGGATCTCTGTGAGTTCGAGGCCAGTCTGGTCTACAGAGCAAGTTTCAGGACAGCCAGAGCTACACAGAGAAACTATGTCTCAAACAACAACAACGAGAGAGAGAGAGAGAGAGAGAGAGAGTTGGAACATTATGCAAGGTAATTAGATCCTTAGGGATACTGCCTTTATGAGGGATTAATGCAGTTCTGTGGCTCCCAACTTAGTTCCCTTAAGAGTAGCTTTTCTGAGACAGGATCTCCAGTAGCCAGACTAACCTTGAATTCCTGATCCTTCTTCTCCAACTTCCCACACCAAGGACTGTAGGCATGTGCCACCACACTTGGCTAAGAAAGTAAGTTCTTACAAAAAGAACAAACTTGGTCCCTAAGCCTCCCTGGCTCATGCAGCCCAGGCTGATCTTGAACTTGCTATGTAGCCAAGAATGAGCCACGAGCCTTCATCTCCTGAATGCTAAGATTACAGGCTTGCACCACAATGGCCAGTGTTGTCTTTGCTCCACCCTCTGTCCTGGATGCTTAGCTTATCCTCATGCTATCTCCTCAAATCACACAGTTCAGTCTTTTGATGGATATGAGGAGAAGCATTGTATGTTGTTTCCAGCTGTTCTTCATAACCATAGACCATGTAGTTGCTGAAGATTTTCATGTTGACAGTTTTTCTACAATAGTTCTTTAGGATATCATGAAAATCTTACCTTACAGGACAGTGTATGTAGTCTCCTGAGAAACCATAAACCTCTAGGAATGCAGTTCTGTGAGAGTGTATTTTCGTATCTCTTGTAATTCTCCAGAGGCAGAAGACTGGCAAATACATGAAAAGATTTACAACTCCAAAGGTTTTGAACATACTTGAGATTTTTGAAAGCTTCAGGAAGAATTGAATTATTTAGTCCAGGCAGGTGGTTTTTTTTTTGTTGTTGTTTGTTTGTTTTTTAAATAGGGCTCAGTTCTAATATTAGACAAATCAGTCCACCCATCTCTAGCTGACCTATTTGTTCATCCCTCCAAGTCATTACCATAATCTCTTTGTAGCTTCTGTGTTCTGTAAGATGATGGGCACCCCTGGAATCCACTTGTACCTGGCAGTGCTACATGCTTGACAATAAGATTAATTAACCTAAATGTATGTGTTTATGAAGAACTCTCTCCGAGATGACTGACTGATGGATCAAATGCGAATGCGTTCTGTGTATCTTGGTGACAGGAACACTGCTCTATAAAGCACCAGTGAGACCCCTGACTATATGACTTAGTGTTCTCAGTATCATATGGAGGCGCAGCCTGGTGCCAGGAGTGACCATGCCTGCTCCACTAGACTATGTCACACCTTCTCTTTCTTTCTCAGTTCCAGGGACTTACTGACACTCCAGCTTCCCTTTCTTCCTTTTCAGTGTTTGTTCAGCCACCAGTCTCTCTTCAGAAGCCCATTCCCCACCAATGGAGACCTGCTTCTTCCTTCTGTTTGCCAAAGAGTCCTTATCCAGCCTCAGTTTTCTTCAAATCTTCCATATTAGCAACTAGATCCTCACCACATCCATCTTTAGCATCCTTTATTCACATTTCATGCCTCCCACTTGGCCTTGGTTCCCATATCTGCGGCTGGAGGGACAGGGATGTTGTAGTCACCCTGGGTAGTCTGTTTATAGAAATATTGTGGAATAGTTGTTTACACTGTAAAGATATGCCTCTGCATAAGGTGTCTTCTGATTGGTTTAATAAAGAGCTAAATGGCCAATAGCTAGGCAAGAGAGATAAGCAGGATTTCTGGGGGAGAGAGAAAGAGGAGGAGGAATCTAGGTGCATAGCTTATGCCAGAGAGACATGAAGAGACTCTGAAGAAGTTGGGCATGTGGTACAGAGCAGAGGTAATCAAGCCACATGGCAGAATGTAGATTAATTGAGACAGGTTAATTTAAGTTATAAGAGCTAGTGGGTCAAGCCTAAGCTAATGGCCAAGCTTTCATAATTAATAATAATAAGGTTTTGTTGATATTTGGGGGCTGGTGATGCAAAGATAGTCTGACAAGAAAGCTTACTATATAGAAGTTGTATATCAGTGATTTCCTCTTTTTACTTACAGGATCCTTCAGCTGCTTGAGTGAAGTGAGTGCCATTTCAAATTCCACATGGCTCGTTGGTGTCCCCAAGGTTAGCCCCCTCTATCATGTGTAGGTGACACCTGGTGCAGGTCTCCTGATTATAAGGCAGATGCTGACTGTCTCCCCCAGGATTCAGAGTTTCACAGAGTTTTGATTTGACCTTGTGCATAATAGAGTTTTTTGTTTTTGTTTACCATGACTTGCACACAGTAGGGCCCTTCCATGTTTTTTCTAATATGTGAAAATTTTGCTTCACAAAAGTAGAACCTTAAGCTGGAGACATGGCTCAATAGTTAAGAGCACTTGGTGCCCTTTCTGAGGGCCTGGGTTTCATTCTCACCACCCACATGGTGTATATATAGCTCCATACGTAACTCCAGTCCCATGGGATCTGATAGCCTCTTCTGACTGCCTCAAGGACTGCATGCACATGGTGTCCATACATACATGCAGGCAAAATACTTATTTGCATAAAATCAATAAATAAATTGCAAAAGTAGGACTGGTGGACAAAGGAACTATGTGAACATATATATATATACATGCATTTGATATATATCTTACATAATCACCATTACATATGAAAGTCTATTTCTTATACATATGTGCCTATGCACATACATATTTCTCCCACATAGTATAGAAGTAAAGATTTAGTTTCTTGGATTGCTGCTTAACTTGCTCTGACAGGACAGAGGTCAAAAGAGTGGTGGAAGTTCCGCTTTGAGTTTTCTGTTTGCTCCTGTGCATACTACACTCAGAATAAACAAGAAAAGAACTCTACTTGTCAGTCCAAATACAGGTGGTAAGACCACACAGTACCTTCAAGAGAAAGGTGTACTGTGCCTTTAGGAAGCTTGTTGTAGCCCTGGTTCTAGTGATAGGCTCTCAACCTAACACTTCTTTGGGCCAAATAATTTTCATCTAAATATTTTTCTTGCAGGAGTTGGCAAACTAGGTCTTATGGGCTAAATTTAGCTAATGCCTATTTTCAAAGAAATTATACACTAAGGATTAGGTTTATATTTTTAAATTACTGTTAAAAAAACAACAGAACTGAAGGTTTTATCTTAAGAGTGTTTGTTTGTCTGACATGTGAGAAGCCTTGGATTCAATTCCAGCACCATGAAACAGTAACGAAAACAACAAAGGGTTGGCGAGATGGCTCAGCCAGTTACACCATAGCAGATCCATCACAGAGGTCCATGGAGTCTTATGGTAGTACCACAACATTTGTATTTACGAGACATGTCAGTAATGATGAGAAATGAAGCTGGCATATAGTCTCATGTTACATGTCTTTGCTAATTTGATGAACCCTGACTTTATAGTTTCCTAGTTCTCGATCTCTGAAAAAGAGGCTGCTGACTTTTATTTTAAGACAGGGTCTCACTGTATAGCTTTGGCTGGCCTGGAACTCCTTACATAGACCAGCCTGGCCTCCAACTCACAGAGACCATTTTTGCCTCTGTTTTACCTCCCAAGTGCTGAGGTTAAAGGAAGTGCCCCACCACACCTGGCTGGTGTTAGGGACCCTGCACACTGTGCTCTTGCATTGTTTCTTCTAAAAATGTTTATTTCACACACATTTATGAGATTGTGTAGATTACCTTCTTGTCCTGGATAAGAGATGGTATTTTTCTGTCACCAGTCTAAAGGGCATGGGACCTGGGAGGATGGAGCCAGTAAATGAGGTAGGCTAAAGTCTCATGCAACAGCCAACTTTATTCAGAGCCTCAGACAATTTATACTCTTAGGGTTAAGAAAGGTCACATGAATAAAGTTCTTATGAGTTCAAGTTGTATACAATCACAAGGACAAGCTGTACTTGGTAAAAACATGTTTTTTAACAAGGGCAAAAAAATGATAATTCAAACATTTAAATGGATAACAATAGCAAGCAATAATGAGTAATTGGCAGTAAACTCACTCCTATCCGCTATGTCTGGGGGAGAACAAAAACACATTACAAGAACAATCCCATGTTTTGTAGAAACAGGTCATAAGACGACTCTTGTCTTATTTTCTTGGAGTGTTCTCACGAGCACTTAGAATTCTCCTCACATGACTCTTGAGAGGTTAAGAAAGAAATGAAGTGAAATAGCTAAGAAGAGAGTAGAGAAACAGCCTTGGTCTTTCCACACTTCAAATTCCTATTTCCTTGTTTTATGTCTACTTATTCTGTATGTGCGAGTGTATGCCACATGTGTGCAGGTAGAGGCCAGAAAAGGCTGGAGTTACAAGTGGTTGTAACCCACCAGACATATGTGGGAGCCCACAACTGACTCAGTTTCCCAGTTTGAATCTGAAGTCTATTCTGAATAAATAGAGTTCAAGCTTGCTTGCTCCAGGACTGTGAGAAAGGAAGGAACACACTATCTAGCTAGATGCAGGCTGCTAACACTAGCCAGAGGTACATCGAGATAGAAAATGAAACTGCCTGCTCCTTGACGCAAGGCAGGACAGATAGTGGTTGAATACCTGCGCTGTGCATTGTTCTACTTCTGTCCTTCAAAACTGTATATAAGCTGGCTGCGAAATAAACTCGGGGCTGTCCAGCATTGACTGACAGTCCTCTCAACTCTTTTCTGCGTTCTTCATTGTCTCTTCAATCTGCACGCCTCTACCCAGGTACCCAGCTGACTGTCGGCAGGCTCTGACAAGTGGCGCCCAGCGAGGGGGCAGGGCACGGAGGAGTCTGTGACAGACACCACAGAAGAAAAAAGAAGTGCACTCAAAAAAAGTGTAAGCTATGGTGAGTACAGCTTGAGAGTAAAAGTGATAAGTGTAAATAAAAAAGCAGATGCAGGGTAAAAAGTTTGTGAACAAGTGTAAAATAAGTATGGGCCAAGGAAATAGAAAACAACTGTTTGTACATTTACTTAAAGATATCTTAAAGGCTAGAGGTACTAAAGTAGGACATAAGCAACTGTGTAAATTTTTAGAATTTGTAGAACGTATTGGAGTTAAGATACAGCAGTATTATGATAAGCATGGTCCAGAAAACTTCCAACAGATATTTTCAGTCTCAGGACACCCATTCAGGACAGCTTAGACCTCTGTCCTGAAAGGCATCAAGTGTTTCCTGAACAAAGTAAAACTGAAACTAAACATTCTGCTCTGCCAGAGGAACCGCTTTATGTGGATGCTTTTACAAAGATATTTGATGATAATGACCAGTTAGATTTTGGCAACAAGGCAGAATTAGAGGAAGAGGCTGCTAAGTATTATAATGAAGATTCTCCCCTACCTCAAGATTCTCCCCCACTTCCATTCCTGACTATGGATGGTTCCTCTGGAGAGATTAAGCAGGTCATGACTGCAAACCATTATCCCAATGTCTCACTTTCAGATCTGTTCACCATGGCTGGTAAATGTAAATGTAAGCGCTCTTTGTCTTGGTCTGTGTTCTGAATGTTACCATGTTACTGTTCTGTTCCATGTGTTTAAGGGGACTGGATCCCCCTGATTGAACTGAGATAAGCAGGTAGCTCCTGCCAGGTGTGGCTTGCATATTGCAAGAGAAGCTATCTGTTAGATGGGACTTGCTAATCATAAGTGAGGCCATTTCCTCCGTGCTGAAGTACCAGTACTTATGTCTATGTAAGTATTACTTGTTTCTACTAATCTCCCCTATATTCCTGGAAGAGAAGGAGAGAGAGGCATGGGAAGGGCCACCTCCCTCCGTAGCTCTCTTGCTTTCAGGCCCGCAGCATGGGTGGAGCAGGTCTTGGCCAGCAGGAGAAGCCTGCAGCCAGCCAGTAGTTCTCAGAGGGTGAGGGTATGCATTTTCAGAGCAGGAAGGGCAGAGATGGAAGCTGCAAATGAAGCATCAGGGAGTTTATTCCTACAATTGGCAAGCTGAACAAATGCCGAAAGAGAATCCGGGGTTAATTGTTAATTTTAGTCAGAGGACTTAACAAAATATTTTTTCAGGAACACTGGCAGCCAAGGACACACTCTGTGCCCACTGTCCTCCTCTCTTCCTTCCTAAGCCAAGTTCTTCACTGTGATAACTTCAAGGTCTTTCCTGCTGGCCAACAGTATCCTTCTTTAACCCTTCTGTGTCCTGATACTACTTGAGAAAAAAAATGTTGAGTTACCAGCCTGCATACCCTGAAAAGCTTTTACTTAGGATAAAAGTAAAAAATATATTATGTTTTGAAAAAAAATTATGCTCTTGCCTCTACAGGAAAAGAAAAAATACATGGATTTTGGTCATTTGAGTTCTATGGGTTACAGATACTTGTCATCATTTAAGAGAATTGATTACAAATTATTATTGATCACGATAAAAAAACTGTTGCTAATCTGAAATGTTTCGCCTTGATACAGGTATATATATATACATATATATATGTATATATATGCAAAAATAAGTTTTTTGTTATGATATATGCTTATATCTGTATGTTTCTATTCTCATTTGAAATGTTAAACCTATGCAATGTTTTAAACTGCTGGGAAGAAACCACAAGAAAAAAGACTTTGATGGAAATTTGCATGATGTCTGAAAAGCATGAGGAGGCAAAACACTGGAATAATGAAAGGAAAAAAAAAAGAATTTGTCTAACCAGAAGAGCAAACATGGTGAAAGGTAAGTGGTAAGTTGTAGAGGGTCAGAGGGGATGTGAACTATGCTGAGTGTGAAGAAAAACTGTAAGATGTAATTGGAATTTAACCATATTATGCTAATTCCAGTTTTCTTAATTTAAAAAAAAAACAGCTGATGATTCTTTATTGCAAAATTTTTGTTAAAAATGGAAATATATACATGTATATGTATGTGAACACTCATGTGATGTAAATTTAACTCTTTAACTCCATATGGGTATGAATGAAAGTTGGATCCAACTGTGTGTATGTGTGCATGTAACTATTGTTTAATTTTAAACAGCAACCACATGGCCTTCCTCTATCTTGGCTGGTGACCTCATCATGAAGTAGGCAGCCATGTGGCTGGCAACAATCTTTTAATAAGGTTAAAGAATATCTCCCTTAGTCCTAATGAGCCCCCGTTCACTGTATCTCCTTTTAGACTGAGGAAGCAACAAGCCTCAAATATTTTTGATTGGGATAGATTTCCATATGATAATTCATGTTATAAAAATAAGTTTTATATAAGATAGGATTTAAAACAATATTTATTTAATAAAATAGTAAAGCTGCACCTCAATGCTTTTATACACAAGAATGCACCTTGCTCTGACAGGTAAACTTTGCAATATAAGAGTCTCCCAGATGATAAAAGTCTTAAAGACATGAAGGGATCATGGGAAACAGCTGAAGATTATGGATCTTAACAGTTTTGCCAGGTGATGGCAATAAGAAGCCACAGGAAAATGACATAGTTTGATTATAGAAGGTATTTTGGAAAGGAACCAAATGTAATAAATGTTCAACAAATTGATTGGCTATTTTCAAAAATGATTCCACTGGGCTCTGGTGGCACATACCTTTAATCCCAGCACTCAGGAGGCAGAAGCAGGCGGATCTCTGTGAGTTTGAGGCCAGCCTGGGCTATAGAGTGAGTTACAGGAAAGGCGCAAAACTACACAGAGAAACCCTGTCTCGAACCCCCACCCCCCAATAAAAAGATTCTTGGGCAATTGCTTTTGCTCAGTCTTTGGGTCAAATTGATAATCATTATCCTGCTTCAATTATTACAGTTTGCTCAGATGCATTCTTTTTTTTTTTTTCTAAAGTAGTAATGCATACTCCAGTGAAAGACGCTGCTTTGTTTTTTTACCGATGGTTCATCTTATTGGGAAAGCAGCTTATGTGAATATGGTACAGGATATGTAGTTCAGACTACTCCTGATTCAGCTCAAGTTGTTGAGTTGAGCTGTTGATCTTTCAAATTCAGATAGTTCATTTAATTTATATACAGAGAGTGAATATATTTATAGAGTTCTTCAAGTTATAGAAACTGTTTCTTATATTAAAACAATTAATGAGCAAATTCGAATGTTATTTCAACAAATTCAGGATGCCATTCATTTTTAAAAAATTGACATATTTTGTGGGACATACTAGAGCACAATCAAATCTTCCTGGTCCATTGGCTGAAGGTAATGCTTTAACTGATAAATTTACTCAATTGATTGCTTTATCTCAAGTTGAGCTTGCTCAGTGATCACATGCTTTGCATCATAGAAAATATGATGCAAAAATAGTAAAAGCTTAAGAAAACAATTTGGTATAACAAGAGAAACTGCTCATCAAATTGTTAAAAAATGTGTTATGAGTCCATAATATTTGACTGTACCTCATTTTGTAGTAAATCTTCAAGGTCTTCGTCCTTATCATTTATGGCAAATATATGTTACTCATATTGCAGAATTTGGAAAATTGAAATATACGCATGTGACAATTGATACATATTCAGGATTTTTAATGGCTACTGCTCAAACTGGTGAATCTATTAAGCATGTAATCATTCATTTCCTGAAATGTTTTTCCAATATGGGGATACCAAAAGGTATTAAAACAGATAATGGATCTGGATATATTAATAAAGCTTTTTACCAATTTTGTTGTCAGTGGCAAATTGAATATGAAACATGTATTCCTTATAATCCTCAAGGACAAGTATTTTTGAGTGAGCCTATGGCTGTCTCAAAATGCAACTTCAAAAAATAAAAAAGGAGTTATACTCCCAGTTGCCACATAATACTTTGAATCATGCCCTATTTCTTTTAAATTTTTTAATTGTGAATGCTGCTGGAAACTCTGCAGCTGATTGATTTTGGCATGAAGGCACCACCACAAAAATTGTTCAAGTTAAATGGAAAAATCCTTGTACTGGCTTATGGAAGGACCCTGACCCTGTTTAATATGGAGATGAGGGCATGTTTCTGTTTTCTCACAGGATAAAAATGAATCTTGTTGGTTGCCTGAAAGATTGGTGCGGTGTATGGAGCAGAGAGATGCTGGTCCTGATGTTGCTGATGACCATCCAGAGATGCCAGAGTGAGACCTATTGGGCCTATGTTCCTGATCCACCAATTTTACATCCTGTAACTTGGGAAGGAAAAGAAATTGTGGTTGCAGGTAATGATATCAGGCTTTTAGGTCGACCTGCCACCTGAGAGTTCCAGATTGCTCACAATTTTTCTTGTCTTGGATATGGTAACGGGATTCCTGTATGTTGTGCAAAAATATTACTTTGGAGGGATGTCTTGGATTGCTTCCTCAAGGTAATTGGATAAATAATATTTCACCCCTTCAACGATTTCCTCCATGCACAAAAGAAATTTGAGAGTCTAACAAAACTTTGTTTTGGAGATAATGTACTGGCATTGTTCCTTTAAAGCATAACATCACAGGTACACAGCAGTATATTCTTGATTGGTCTGGAAATCAGGACAATTATAATGACTCTTATTCTGTGTCTACAGCAGAATCTTGGGACCAAGGACTGTCAGCTGGAATTTGGTATTCCAGTACTGGATCTCCACAAACTTATGTTTGGAAACTTGCTGCTCCCGTGGGAACAGTGGCAGGACATTCCAGTCACTAGAAACCTGTTTGTCCTTTGAAAGGAACTGTTTTAGCTTGTGTCAAAATGCCCTATGTTCTTTTAGTTGGTGAAGCAAATATTTCTATGAACAGTTCTATGTTTAATGTATCATGTCTTAATTGCATTTTGACTGACAGTATTTCTCAAATGGATAATCATACTCATGTAATAGTGTTAAAACAACCTTCCTTGGTAATATTGTCAGTATATATGAGTGATCCATGGTTTCATGATAAAGGGTTATAAATGATTGGAAAAAATCAAGAAAGCTTTAAGCAGACAGAAGCATGTTGCTGGATTAGTTAGAAGGAATTGTAGCTCTTGTTACTATGCTTGCTATGACTACTATTGCTTCAGTGGCATTGTCTCAATCTATTCAGACTGCAGGGTTTGTTAATCAATTGTCTATGAATGTTTCTATGACATTAGAGACTCAATAAGATATAGATGTAAAAATGGGACATAAATTGAGTGCTTTGTATGATGTAGTACAATTTCTGGGAGATGAGCTTCAAAGACTGAAAACTAGAGTACATTAGAAATGCCATGCTAATTATGAATGGATTTGTGTTACATCTTCTGTGCACAATGAAAGTGGTATTGGATGGGAAAGAGTTAAAGCACATCTTAAAAGAATTTGGCATGATTCTAATGAATCCTTAGATTTGGCTAAATTACATCAAGAGATTATAGATATGAAAAAGGCTAAATTGGAGTTTGATGCAGTTAAAACAGTTGAAGATTGAACAATTGAAAACAGTTGAATAATTCAAAAGGGCTATTCCATCATGATCATCATTTACTTTGCTCTTAAGTAGTTTTATAGTTATTGGAGCATGTGTCTTAGTAGGCATAATCTGTTTGCCTATGATTTTCCGGCTGATTTTGAACTCCTTCTGGAGATTGGGCTTGGAACTCCATGGGGTAAAACTCCACACAATCCTCTGACTTGACACCAGAGGCTGGTAGCCAAAGATGGGTAAGGTTTTTTTTTTTTTTTCCTTTCAACCTAAGACAGGATGTGAATGATGGAATAATTCATGCTCCCATGACGGGTAAGATTGGAGTGTGGTAAGGAAACACCTAAGACAGACACAGTCATCTGAGAGACTCAGTGGAGTCTTAAAATAGATAAAAAAGGAATTGTGGGAGCCCACAACTGACTCAGTTTAAATCTGTAGTCTATTCTGAGTCAATAAAGTTCAGGCTTGCTTGCTCCAGGGCTGCGAGAAAGTCCTGATTAGCCCACAGGAAGGAACACACTATCCAGCTAGACACAGGCTACTGATGCCAGCTGGAGGTACATTGAGATAGAAAATGAAACTGCCTGCTTCTTGACACAAGGCAGGATAACTAGTGATTAAATGCCCACACTGTGCATTGTTCTACCTCTGTCCTTCAAAACTGTATATAAGTTGGCTGTGAAATAAACTTGGGGCTGTCTGGCATTGACTGGCAGACCCCTCAACTCTTTTCTGTCTTCTGCATTGTCTCTACAGTCTGCACCTCTCTACCCAGCTACCCAGCTGACGGTCAGCAGGCTCCAACAGACGTGAATGCTGGACACTGAATTCAAGTCCTCTAGAAAAACAACGAGTCTCAACCACTGAGCCATCTATTTATTTCCTGCCCTCTACTATTTAAAACATTGAATTTTAATATAGGATCCTATTATATAACCCACAGCCCAGGCTTGTTTTAAACTTGTGAGCCTCCTGGCTTGGCTTCCCAAGTGTTGGATTTGGAAGCTTGTGCCACCACACTTGCTTCATTATTTTTTCTTTATCTCCTCTGAAATAGTGAAAAAGAATTGATAGTGATTAAGATACCTGCTTCCATATGTCAAGATCCATATGACAAGAGATCCTTAGGACTGAGGCCACAGGGATCTGTAGTCACTAGCATCTGTCCAGTCCTGTTCACACATGGGAGTCCTGAAAATCTGTATTTGGTCACACAGGTTCATGGTCTTAAACCTCAGTCTCATTGTCATGGCATGCATTGTGTGCTTGGGGATTTAAACCAATGTGAGTTGAATGCAGCCATTAAGGAGGAAGACTTTCCTACCCATGCACTGTGTGAGGACCTGCTTGCTTGCTCCTCTGCCTGAAAGTACTGCTTCTTGTCCTCAGATCTGGATTGCCTTCCCTCTTCTGCTTTATCCAGAATTGGCTGATGTCATGCTCATTATTTGTTTTGTCCTCACGTTTAACTTGTCCTTTCCCTTACAGCCTTTATCCTTCTTCTATCTGAGTTCTGTAGGTGCCATATTGGTCTCCACAGTTGACTTTCTAACTGGGCCAATGCTTTGGCTCCAGTCACCGCCACACATGGTAACAGATGCCTTCCCTACTGCCCTGCTGGACATAGTGAGGGTGAGTCAGAGGTGTGTGCCTGCACATGTCTCTGTCCATGGTTCTGAACCATCCATGATTCTGAACCACCACTACCCCATCATGGGTTTGGTTGGTTAGTTGACTGCTTTTTCTTTGAAATGTTTGCATTTCTTTCATCTTGTTTCCAGTCCAGTTCATGGTCAAGGCCACACATGGGACATAAACACCATTTTAAATCTAGAACATGTCTAGAAAGATGCTATGTGGGGACATTGAGAGAGTGAACTCAGCCTGCTGTTGCCTCCTGAATTTAACCAAATCTTGAAAGAAAACATTGAATGCAGATATAACTTTGAGGTTATTTTCTTTTGTAGTCCTCTTTATTTATTAAAAAATGTTAGATTTATCATTTATTTTTATTTTTAATATATGGGTGGTTTGCCTGCATGTATGTCTATGCATCACATGCATGTCTGGTGCCTGCAGAAGCCAGAACAAAGCATCAGATCTTCTGGAACTAGAGTTAGAGACAGATATGATGTTCCATGTGGGTGCTGGGAATTGAACCTGGGTCTTCTACAATAACAGCCAGTGTTCTTGACCACTATGCCATCTCTCTAGCCCTGAGTTACTGAACTCTACACACTGAAAGCTCCTGCATAGGCCAGAACAGTGTCCAATCCTCTGGAACTGGAGTTGCAGACAAACATTACCCACAATGTAGGTGCTGGAAACCAAGCCCAGGTCCTCTGCTAGAGGAGCCAGTGATCTTAACTACTGAACCATATCTCTAGCCTATGTAGAGAATTTTTTAAAGATGTAATATATTATTATTATTTTAATTATGTGTAGGAATATGTGTCTGTGTGGGGGTGTGTGGATAACTGGAATTACAGATGGTTGTTAGTTGCCATGTGGGTACTGGAAATCAAACCTGTGTTCACTGCTAGAGCAACAATTTATCTTAACCACTGAGTACTCTCTCCAGCACCACTTGCATGGTGAGTTATAGTTGTGAGTTATGGAGACAGATATAATCCTAAAATAATTAAAAAGCTCCCCATCCCCTGCACCCAGACAAAATTATATTATCCAGGCATGAGTCAAATTTCTGTGCTCAAATGATCCTCTTACCTCAGGATCCCAAGTGGTTGTGAGTTACCATGTCCAGCCATATTTTAAATAAAAAAGTTGTTGAGAATATCAGGAAAATCAGAATCTGTGTACAAAATATCTTGGGAAAAATATGATCAAAAGAGAAGTTACATGAGGGGAGAAAGCAAAGCTTTCATTTTGGGTGAAGAAGTCTATGTGGTCACACCAAGAGTCATCAAAGCTTGATTATAGATGCTTGGAGATCCCCAGTGTATATTCCCTCTACTTTTGTGTATACTGGGAAAACACAAAAGTTTTAAAGCTGGTCATGATGATACACACATGTAATCTTGGCACTTAAGAGTCTGACACAAGAGGACTGCCCAAAATCCAAGACCATCTTGGTCTACGGAGTGAGTTCTAGGCCAGCCAAGGTTATATAGTGAGACCTTGTTTCAAAAAACAGGAACACAGGACTGGAGAGATGGCTCAACAGTTAAGAGCACTTGCTGTTCTTGCAGAGGACCTGGATTTGGTTTCTAGCAACCACATCGCAGAACACAATTGTCTGTAACTTCAGTTCCAGGGAATCCAATATCCTCTTCTGACCTCTGCTGGCACCAGGCATGCACATACAATATTTTACTCTTAAATTAATTTTAAAAACCCAAGAAAACAAAACGATCCTAGTTTGATTTCTTTTGATATGATAAAACACTGACCAAAAGCAACTTGAAGAGGAAAAGTTTTGTTCGGTTTACGTGTCCTGATCACAGTTCATCACTGAAGGCAGCAAAGGCAGGAACTGAAGCAGGGGCCATGAAGGAGTGCTGCTTAATATCTGCTCTATGTGCCAGATAGTTTTATGTCAACTTGACACAAGCTAGAGTCATTGGAGAATAAAGAGCTCAACTGAGAAAATGCCTCCAAAAGATTAGGCTGTATGCAAGCCTGTAGGGCATTTTCTTAAGTGCTGACTGGTGGGGGAGGGCCCAGGCCATTGTGGGTGGTGCCATCCCTGGGCTGGTGGTCTTGGGTTCTATAAGAAAGCAGGCTGAGCAAGCTATGGGGAACAAGCCAGTAAGTAGCACCCCTCCATGGCCTCTGCCTCAGATTCTGCCTCTAGGATCCAGCCCTGCTTGAGTTCCTGTCCTGACTTCCTTGAGTGATGAATACATTGTGGACAAGTAAGCCAAATAAAGCCTTTCCTCCCAGTTGCTTTTATTGTGGTGTTTAATCACAGCAATGGAAACTCTGACTAAGACACCTTCCTTGGCTTGGCCATGACACTCACTATGTACACAAGGCCGGACTGTAATTCACAGAGATTCTCCTGCCCCTGGCTCCCGAGTGCTGGGATTAAAAGCGTGCGGCACCTTATCTGGTTCTGCTGAGCATCTTAAGATGAGAAGATCGAAAGCAGCTGCAAACGCAGCAAGGCTATTGGTGAAATTATTAAGGCCACTCCACGTAGTTAAAAGGGAGGTTTATTTTGTGGGGTAACTTACAAGTGAATGGATAGTTTACAGAGTCTGGAAAAGGCATGGCACAGTCTGGCGGTGTTCTCTGGAGAACTCTGCTCGGTCTACCTCCAGCATCCAGGGTCCAGGAACTAAGAGAGCCCATGCATCTGGATCTCAGGTCTTCAGGGTCCTCTCTTGGCCCCTCCTTGTAGGCGTGACAGTTACCAAAGCCTCAATGGGGGATGGAACTTCCAGATCAAAGCTGGAATGGCTACCCACTACACAAGGCTGTTTTCCAACTTCACCTTTTCTCCCCTAAATCAGACATACAAGAGTGCTCTGACCTAGAAAGTAGGTTTGAAGACCTTCACTGCAGAGAAATTCTGCACTGTGCTTAGACTCAGAATCTGAACATAGGTTCTGTGAGGTCTGCTACCATTAGATAACACCCTCTTGTCCTACAATCTGACTTCCTCATGATCATCTATTAAAATACCTAATTTTCCCTGAGTCTCATGTATTCATTTCTGAAGACTCTTGTGTTATGCAAGATTTATATTAAGTAGATGTCTCATGCTTTTCTCTTATTAATCTCTACAATGCTGGGGTGATGTCAACCTATCAACCTTGTACTGGGTAAAGAAAATACTAACTTTCTCTCCTTCATTATACATTAGTCTTATAGAGCTTTAGAAACAGGAATTAAAAGCTATATTTTCATTAAATATAAGATTATTTTTATAATGTTTTTCTGCCTCTTGATTTCTAAACTTATTTTATTTCAGAGTTTAAGAGTTTAAAAAAACATTCTGGAGGTGTGGGGATCTAGAGATGGATAGTGGTGGAAGTTGTACAATATGTGAAGGTGCTTAGTAGATTTATTGTTAGGAACATAAGAAACCATTTGTGTGACTTGGATAATGTAATGTTTGCAAGATAAGGAGCCAGCCACAAAGCAGCTTCAGTATGAGCCAAGCCTAAGGTAGGCTCTGATAAACCAGCTCCGAGGCAGCTCTGAGATGTTACTGAACCCACCCTAACCTGTGAACCCAGTTTGTGCAAAGCTGATATCCTTTGGAACAATAAAACAAAACAAAACAAAAAACAAACAACTGGAACTTGGAGGCGATGCTAGGATTGTACAGCCGTGCTCCTAAGACACAGGCACCTCAAACCTCTGCCCTGATCCCCATTGGCAAAGTGACTTTGAGACTGCCCACTGTGTGTGTTCTGGCTCTGGTGACCATTGAGTTTCTAGCACCATTGCTGAGTTCACAAATGCTTGCCTGCAAGTGCTAGAAGCTGTCCAAAGCACTCAAGGACCTTCTGGAACGTCCAACAGTGGTATCCTCCCTGCCATCCTCCTGATCTATTACAGCTGAGGGACTTCCAGAGGGACATTGGTTGAGCTCCTGAAGCACCCTCACAAGAGGATTCTCCAGTGGAAGTCTGAAGCATTTCTTGTCCACTGTTCTGCACTTGGTGGGATGTCTCTTCATGTGAGATTACTGTAATCTTTTTTGTTTTTTGTTTTGTTTTGTTTTTGTTTTGTTTTCTAGACAGGGTCTTACTGTGTAGCCCCAGCTGTCCTGGAACTCACTCTATAGATCAGGCTGGTCTCGACCTCAGAGATCTCCCTATCTCTGCCTCCCGAGTGCTGGGATTAAAGGCATGTAACACCACTACCTGGTTTGAGATTACTATAATCTTTACAATTATGGTGATATTTTATTTGTGCTGAAATGTGATATTATTTGTATGTTACGAAAGTTGCCTGGAGATCAGAAGTCACAGTGAGTCATAAGCAGGAGTCAGGTGGTGGTAGCACAAGCTCTTAATCTGATCACATGGCAGGCAGAGTCTCTGTGGTCAAGGACACATCCAAAGCAAGTGACCTGAACTTTTAATCCCAGTACCAACCATAGAGACCTGGAGGTCTATATAGACAGGCAGTGATGAAGAAATCATGTGGTTGGGTTTAGAGCCAATGAGAAGGCAAAACAGAAAGGCAGTAAAAAGACAGGACACAGGAAGAAGGTCTCTCTCTCAGGGGAAGGACGGCAGTGAGTGGTAAGATAAGGTGGTCTTAGCTCTTGGCTCTCTTGGCTACTGCTCTTATCTCTGGGCTTTTAACTCTTTATTTGGCTTACATCTACATTTGGCACCCAATGTGCAAGAATTCATTAAAAACCATTGGTGGTTATGACCCTGGCTTGACCCTGGCTCGGTCAGAGTTTACAGGCCCCAGGCCCAGCCAGAACTACCAGTCCAGCTGCACGTG
Source organism: Peromyscus aztecus (assembly GCA_902168405.1). NCBI lineage: Eukaryota > Metazoa > Chordata > Mammalia > Rodentia > Cricetidae > Peromyscus > Peromyscus aztecus. Next base: position 34,792 of record CABHPQ010146765.1, read on the forward strand.
GTCAGAGCTGCACTCAACTGTACCTACAAGTGATTACCCACAGTCGGAGCTGCTTGCAGCCAGATTGTCAACTCACATGGTTGGAAGCCAGAGTTCAGACCCGAACTGGCTCAAGTGGGAGCACGTGGTATGTATCTTCTCCTGGTAGATAGTAGATGCTTGTTTTCTCTCTCTCTCTCTCTCTCTCTCTCTCTCTCTCTCTCTCTGCAACTATGCTAGGTACCTATTTTGAAATTCCCTCAGATTTCTACTGTTCTACACAGACTTGATAAGTCAATTAAGATATCAGATATTTTAAAGGGAAAAACTACTTAAAAGAGAAAATTTTTTCCACATTAAAAAATGGGTATTATCTATATAATAGAAGAAAATTGGTCTTTGTTTGCTAAAACTTTAGGCAGTCTGAAAATGGAACAATTATGTGAGAAGAATAATGTTGATGGGATGTACATTACACCAATTATGCATATTATTAGTTTACTTATCCTTACTTTACAATTTGAAAAGATAGCCAATTTAAGTGCCAGGATAAAAGCCTTAGAAAAAAATCTGTTAAAATGAATTGTAGAAAAATTTAGATTCAGACAGAAGAATTTAAAGGTGAAATTATTTCAGGATTGGATTATAAGGTTACAGAAAGAAAACCTGTTTTCAAACAATCAAACTTAATTTATCCAGCAACCGTACAGCAGGTACCTGGTCAAGGGCATATATAAACTAATTGGACTCCAATTGAAATGTTAGATTTAAGAAGGTTCAAGGAGGTAATAGTCTCTTAGGGCACACATTCCCCATTTGTAAAGCAAATGTTAAACTCATGGTCAACCTGTAATAGGATTATTCCTCAAGAATGGAAAGAAGTAGTAACTGCTGTCCTGGAACCCGGAGCACAGCTGCAGTGGTGCATGTATTACTGTGAAGAGGCTAAAACCATAGAAAGTCAATGGAGGGCTAGAGGTGTGGAAATCTCCCAGAATCAGCTTCTTGGAGAAGGCCAATATGCTGAAATACAAAGACAATGTGTATATGATAACCAAACCCTAATTCTGTGCTGCATGGCCACCATGAATGCATGGGACAGAATTGAGGTAGCAGGAAAGAAAATTGAGTCATTCACAAAAGTTATACAGGGCCCAAAAGAATCCTTCACAGAATTCTTACAAAGACTGTCTTCAGTAGTAAATAGAATGGTCCTGAATTTAGAAGCTAGCCAGATATTAATCGATCTTTGGCTTTTGAGAAGGCAAATGCAGCATGCAAGAGAATAATCAGGCCATTAAAGGCAAGATTGGCACCCTTGGAGGATTGGATTAGAGACATGATTAATGTTGAGTCTCATGGCCGTGATGATATGTGGATAGGAGAAGCAATTTCAAGAGGTTTGAGGAATGTCAGATGTTTTGGATGTGGAAAGCAAGCTCTTTGAAAAGGGACTGTAAACAGGGCATTCCTAGAAACAATGTTTCTTCACAGAGCAAAAGCAACAGAATGCCCTTCCTTCTGGAATATGCAAAAGGTGTGGTAAGGGTAAACATTGGATCAACGAATGTATATCAACAAGGGACAGACAAGGTAATCCTTTGCCTTGGTCTTCAGGAAACTCCCAGAGGGGCCGCAGGCAGGCCCCCACAGCAAATCCAATTGGACCTTTCCTGCCATCATAGAAGAAACCCCTACTCAGAGCAATTAAATAACCAAATGCCTATTGGAATAAACAAGGCTGCTTGGGGTGATGGAACAGATGAGACAGAAAAAACAGAAAATTCAGGAGAAACCATAAAGAAAATTTTTTGGCAAACATCTATAAATGAACAAAGACCAAAATTAACAATAAAAATAAATGATGTTTTGTCATCTGGTCTAGTAGACACAGGTGCTGATGTGACCATAATTGCACCAGAATTTTGGCATCCAACTTGGCCTCTTCAGGAGGTAAATATTCAGCTGTTAGGGATTGGAACATTATCTCAAGTGAAACAGAGTGCAAGATGGCTCAAATGTATAGGTCCAGAAGGACAGAGAGGAAAATTAAAACCGTATGTGGCTTACATAGCTATGAACTTATGGGGTCGAGATCTGTTACAATAATGGAATACTCAGATTAACATCCCTCCAACCTCAGAAACAAATCATAAACTAACACATGTTTCTGAGAGAAATATTAGAAGGTATTATTCTAAAGAGTGGTCACCACCCATCCAGATTGTACAAGAACAGGGCACAACAACCGATGATCTTCCAAAGACACCAATAGCTCTACGTTTAAAATGGTTAACAGGCAAGCCTGTATGGGTTCAGCAATGGCCTTTAACAACAGAGAAACTCCAGGCTTTAGAGGAGCTGGTAGAAGAGCAGTTAAATGCTCAGCATATTGAAAAATCAACCAGCCCATGGAATTCTCCTGTATTTGTTATTAAAAAGAAATCTGGTAAATGGAGAATGATAACAGACCTTAGAGCAACTAACAAAGTAATTCAGCCAATGGACTCTCTACAATATGGAATTCCTTTGCCTACTTTATTACCTAAAGGATGGCCTCTTACAGTTATTGATTTAAAAGACTGTTTCTTTTCAATACCCTTACAAGAAAAAGACAGAGAAAGATTTGCCTTCACAGTGCCTACTTATAATAATTCTCAACCAGTTGAGAGATATCAATGGAGGGTCCTCCCACAGGGAATGTAGAATAGCCCAACCCTGTGCCAATATTTTATACAACAGTCATTGGAAGTGATATGTAAAAAATTTCCTAAATCTATAATTTATCATTATATGGATGATATATTTTTTACAAGCTGACTCAAATGCAGATACTTTAGAAAGAATGTTTGAAGAAGTAGAGAAAATTTTGCCTTGTTGGTGATTACAAATTGCTCCTGAAAAGATACAAAGAGGAGATTCTATTAGTTATTTAGGATATAAAATAGGTCTACAAAAATTAGACCCCAAAAGGTGCAAATTAGGAGAGATTGATTACGGACTCTTAATGACTTTCAAAGATTATTTGAAGACATTTCTCATCTACTAACTATTGTTGAGGTAAAAGAATGATGAACTGAGTAATTTGTTCAAAACCTTAGAAGGTGACAAGGACTTAAATAGTCCAAGAGAATTATCACCTGAAGCTGAGAAATAATTGGCCTGGTAGAAAAGAAAGTACATGAAGGACATGTGGATTGGGTCAATCTAAAGCTGGATTGCATTTTGGTTATTTTTAGCTCTAGGCATTCTCCTACAGGAATTTTAATGCAGAGGGAATATATTATATTGGAATGGGTAATTTTCACCAAATCAACAGAGTAAAAAATTAAAAACTTATGTGGAAAAGATCTCTGACTTGATTTTAAAAGGAAAATTGAGACTATTTCCTGCCAATTAGCAGGAATAGACCCAGCAGAAATTGTCATACCTTTAACTAAGGAGGACATTGGCAAATTATGGGCAGAAAGTGAACCTTGGCAAAGAGCTTGCAGTAATTTTTTGGGAGAGATTAATAGCTAATATCCCAAAAGTGATAGAATTGATCTTATAAGGAGAGCTGATTGGATTTTACCTCATATTGTATGGGAAACACCCATATCTAGAGCTTGTACATTTTATACAGATGCAAAAAAAACAAAGAAAGGCAGATTACAAATCAGAAAATTTAAGTAAAGTGGCTCAAAGTCCTTATAATTCAGTTGAAAAATCGGAATTGTATGCTATTCTGTTGGTATTAATGGATTTTTCAGAACCTCTCAACATAGTTACTGATTCTCAATATGCTGAAAGAGTGGTATTACATATTGAGACTGCAGAATTTATCCCTGATGAGTCAGAATTAATTTCACTATTTATTCAGTTACAAGATATAATCAGGAATAGGAGACATCCTTTATATATAACTCACATCTAATCCCATATGGGTCTGCCAGGCCCTCTAGCACAAGGTAATGATGAGATTGATAGATTATTGATAGGAAGTGTGCTGGAGGCCTCAGAATTTCATTAAAAAAATCATGTCAATAGTAAAGGTTAAAAAAAGGATTTTTCCATAACCTGGCAACAAGCCAAGGAAATTGTAAGAAAATGTCCTACTTATTCCTTTTACAATCAGACTCCATTACCAGCAGGATGTAACCCAAAGGGTACTCAGAGGAATGAAATCTGGCAGATGGACATGTTTCACTTTGCAGAATTTGGAAAATTGAAATATGTACACCATACCATTAATACTTATTCAGGATTTCAATGGGCAACTGCTTTGAGTTCTGAAAAAGCTGATTCTGTAATCACAAATTTGCTAGAAGTTATCACCATCATGGGTATACCTGCACAAATCAAAACTGACAATGCTCCATCATATGTCTCTGTTAAAATGAAACAGTTTTTTGCTTATTATAATATAAAGCATATCACAGGTATACCACATAATCCTACAGGCCAAGCAGTTATAGAAAGATCAATCAGAGCTCTAAAGGATATGCTAAATAAACAAAAAGGGGTAACAAAAACCCCCAGAATAAAACTGCATAATGCTCTATTAACTTTGAATTTTCTCAATGCCAATGAGAAAGGAACAGCAGCTGTAGAGAGACAGTGGATAATAGAGAAAAATATGTAATTAAATCAGCCTATATACTTTAAGGATGTACTGACCTCAGAATGGAAACCAGGATATGTGTTATGTTGGGGACAAGGTTTTGCTTTTGTTTCTACAGAAGAAGAAAAGCTATGGATACCATCAAATTTGATAAAGGTTTGATTTGAACAAGAGAAACTTCTCAATTAGAAGAGGTGATAGTTCATCAACCATCATGATCATCCAATTTAAATTAACTTATACCACTAACAAATGCTTTTCATTTAATCAGATATAACTTGCCAAAAGATAACCTTTCAAAGTTAGTCTAGGGGAAAGGTTTTTGTTATTGTCTTTTAGGAGAATGAAGGCTAAAGAGTCTGAAAAACACTAGACAAAGGAGACATCTGAAGAAAAAGAACAAATCATCCAGAAAAAAATATCCCAAGAAAAAGAGTAAAATGGCTTATTGGTATATCATCTATGAAATTTCATAAGTCTTCCTAAATGTTTGTTTCTGCTCTTCTCTAAAGACATTTTACACTATTGGTCTTCTTGTAGTCCCAGTTCAATTAAAAATTAAAGCTGGCATTGGAGATGGAGAATGGCTCTCTCCTTCTTTAAACCCAAGCATGTTGTTAAAAGGGAAATGCAAAATCTCTGTATCATGCCAGAAGAAAGAGCCATCTTCTGATATGGGACAGGAGAAAACAAACAAACAAAACATTAACGGACTATTCTATTGCTACAAATCTCAATTCTTTGATTCTATTTTGATTCTTTAAACTTTTTTAAAGTATGAATTTTATATAAAAATTTACAAGATACATATATATATTATACTTTGTTAAGATATTAATGGTCATATAGAGTATTAACTAATTCTAGAAAAAAAGACTTCAATTAGGTGCCTATACATGTCTTTGTGTTTGAGTCTCTATCAGTTTTCTGTAGGAAATCACAGCCAGGCCTAACATCAACTGAGGTCTCCAAGAAGAAGATGGGGCCCTACAACAACAACAATTCCATGTGGACAATAATAATACCATTAAGCTGACAAACATCACCTACAGATCAGCTTTGGACAACAAACTGCTCAGAGCAATTTTGAGATTACTAACTGAGATGATCCAGTTTCACAGACTACTTAAATAAGGACTTGAGATAAACCCTGTACTTTGGCATTATGCACAGACTAGACGACAAAGGATATAACTACCATTCCTAGAATTTGGCAATTAACCCAAAATTTTTCTTTTCAGAATAAGGATGCCTTCGCCCATAATCATCAGGAAGTAATTTTAAGAACACAACGCCCACATTCCCAAAGAAGTGGTGTGGGGCATGTGGTTTTTGGTCTTTTAATGGGTTTTGGGTCTGGGATAATTTTTATTGTTTAAGAGGGTTGGTTACAAGTTGTTGTTAAGGGATAGGAAAAGGGCTAAGCAAAGGAGATTAGATTTAAGGTTCTTGTTTAAAATATATATATGTGTGTGTGTGTGTAATAGAATAGATGGTAGATTATTGAATCTACTAGAGAAGATATAGATATGATATAGATAAAAAGATTATTGAATCTACTTTTAAAAGACAATTACTAATTACTAGTCTAAATACATTGGATTGGATTTTTGTATATTGTATACAAATTATATATATTGAGATTGATATTGTTAGAAAATGCCATATGTATATTTCTAATCTTGTTCAAGATATTGTACTTATACAGTTCATTTAACGATGTAATTCAATTTGCTAATTCTTGAATGTTATTATTACCAACTATCAGGATATAAAAGAAATGAAAGTTAGTAGTTAGACATTACAATTGAACTGGTAGTCATATTAGGTATGTTTTCAAGGTCGAGCAGATATATTTTAGATAGACAGGTCATCTTCAAAAATGTTCTAATAACTTAGAAATTTTTTCTTTTTTTATGACTATGAGATATGTTGGCCCCTGGGAGCACCAATCTACTTCAGAGAAGATATGGACATTGAAGAATCTGCATATGGAGTTAACTTTCATTGTGGCAAAAGTTAGCCACTGTACAACAAAATGTCCTTGAATCAACTGCTGACAAACAGGACAAAATGGACAGACAGGACATGAAACAAAGGACTACCGATTCTTGCCAAGACAAGTGTGGTTGTGGCTTTAGCAACAGGCATCTTCTGAGGCCAGGATAATATGGCACCATACCTGAAGTGGCCTTTGCAATCCAGAAAAGGTACAGAGCCCCTTTCTTCGAAGGCAACTGAATTGGCAGTGGACTGATGGCTTCTGGTGCGCAGTGGAACAGTAGCTGAAACAGTTATTCTTGAAAGAGTAACTAAGCTGATGGAGAGTAACCTCTCAATGGTAGACTGGCATTTAATAAAAGAGATGAAGCCACCCACAAGCCAAGAAGAATGGGATGGAGAGAAAAATGGGATGCCAAGATGAAACCACACACACAAGCCAAGAAGAATGGACAGCTGAATTTAAAAAATAATTTCCAGAATTTAAAATCCTGAATCATGACAGGACACTAATGAAAATCAGGTATTTCTGGTACATGGACTACTCTCACCAAATGTGAGGTCAAACTGTTGGCCTTGTGTACATCTTACTTCACAAATGAGTCTGTTGGATACGCTAAGCCTATAGGCTGAAGCTGATGCCCCAACGCTGCAGAGAAACCTTGGGTGACTGTCCAGGCAGTTGGTTGTTTCTGTCAACCCACAACTTTTTTGGAACCCGCTTATGTGCACTTCCTGTTTTGTTTTTTTGTTTTTGTTTTTTTGTTTTTTGTTTTTTTTAGGTAATAGTATTTCCTTCTTGGGTCTCTGAGGGAGTTGAAGATTAGATAGTTATAGTTATAGTTAAAGATTAGATAGTTATAGGTTTCCTTGTTAAGAATTTCAGAAAAGAAACTCACTAAAGAGGTGTAAATGTATAAATTTGAAAGACATTATAAGATAGTTCTGTTAGTAATATAAGTTAGCATAGAAAGTGAATCAGGTACATTTTGGACTTACCAAAATAGGATAGATAATGGAATTATTTTCTCTGAGTTTGTCAAATGCAAATGGACTAGCCATTGTTTAGGTATTTATTGCTTATATATATTGTATATAGTTATTATACTTATTGTATATAGTTTTTCTTATATTAGTTACAACATTTCTCTTTTTTTTCTTTTATTAGAATAGAAGGGAGGAATATGGTGATATTTTATTTGTGCTGAAATGTGATTTTATTTGTATGTTAATAAAGTTGCCTGGAGATCAGAAGTCATAGTGAGCCATAAGCAGGAGTCAGGTGGTGGTAGCACATGCTCTTAATCTGATCACATAGCAGGCAGAGTCTCTGTGGTCAAGGACACATCCAAAGCAAGTGACCTGAACTTTTAATCCCAGTACCAACCATAGAGACCTGGAGGTCTATATAGACAGGCAGTGATGAAGAAATCATGTGGTTGGGTTTAGAGCCAATGAGAAGGCAAAACAGAAAGGCAGTAAAAAGACAGGACACAGGAAGAAGGTCCCTCTCTCAGGGGAAGGACGGCAGTGAGTGGTAAGGTGGTCTTAGCTCTTGGCTACTGCTCTTATCTCTGGGCTTTTAACTCTTTATTTGGCTCTGTGTTTCTTATTTAATAAGAATGTTTAGAATTACATCTACATACAATAGCATGCTATTGTAAGGAATGTTTGTGTAAATAAACCGAGCATATTCAAAAGGCATATCTTGTATGGACATCCTAATTGCCGATAGCCTGATAGCCCACCAGTACTGTTCTTCACAGTTATATTACACACTGAAAAAGATCAAGGGGGCAAATTTAGTTTATGTGAATTTTACTGCATTTAAAAAAAAAGATAAAGAGAAATTTGGCAAAGGCTGAAGAAAATAAGTTAGCCACTCAAATCTGGGAGGAAGAAGAGTCTATCAAGGATAGTTGTGGCCCTGGATACCATCAGAGCAAAGTCAACCCCAAATCAAAGACCTGGGAACTGAAAAAACAAACATTTGTTTATAAACATTGAGATATCTCAGCTCAAATTAAGTGTCAGGAAGTATTTTAGTTCCAAAAGCATTACCATCCTCTGTCTACACTGGAGACATGCTCTTTCTGTCAGAGAGAAAGGGAATTGATAAGAGGGAGAATGAGCCCATGTTACTAGGATCTGCACTCTAGGTCCCGGCCAGATGCTGATGGAACTCTCTTCCCGTCCCAGCATGCACTTGGGCCAGGCAGGGGAGGCAGATCTTAGTTCCGGTGTAAGAGCTGAGGAGAAACTTAGCTGAACACAGTCAACTTGTCTTTGACCCAATTCTTCTGTTTCCTACCAAGGTCCCTCTGGTCTCTTTGCACTGGGGATGATAACCATGTTGAGCACATCTCAGCTGTTTTTATGGCTCCTGTGTTACAATCCTTATATGGACATGTGTATAAATATCAGAGAGGGGTTAAGAAGGAAAAGGCTGGTGCTATCCACAAAAACACCGTACTCAGTGGAAAGGAACATCCAAGCTAACTAGTAGAGAGGGATTTTGTGATTCCTTAGGTTACTATGACTACTGAAAACTGCATCAGGGCCTCTTTCTCTCCTCTGTGTGTCTTTTATTGAGGACAATCTAAGCACACAGCAACCAACCGTGTTCAGTTCAGTGTTTTTTGCCCAAGTCTTGGTTAGAATCTGACCTATACATATAGCTTGTGGAGCAGTCAAGAATATGGGTAGACTTTCATTGCAAGCCATGAACTTGCATAGAGAGTTCCAGGCAAGTCAAGGCTCCATAGCAAGACCTTGCCTCAAGAAAACAAAATGAAACAAACAACAACAACAAAACCACCACAGCTTTCCTGTTTGAGTTTATTCTTCCCAGAATTTCCTTACTTCCTAGTGTTGCCTTTTGCCGACCTGTGCAGATCTTGTCTGCTGGACCTGGGGTCTGCGGACCTGAAAGAATGGGGAGGACCACAGTCTAATGCTGTAGAGACCTTACTTCAGTTTCAGTGTGCTTTATACATGAATGAAACAAAGAAAGCAATGATCCAAGGAAGGTTGTTTGAGTTCAGAAAAACATGTAAATAAGCACCAGTATGCACATGCTAAATATTAACAGAGCAGCCCTTTCCAAGAACTTTCTCAGGACAGACCTATTTAAACACTATTACCTGGCATGTACTGTAGATTATATCTTGGAAAGCATGAAAGCAAGACAGAAGGCCATATCCAGATTCAGGACACACTGACTGGATTGGATTCTATAGCTATGTTCTGACATCCAACAAGAATAAAAGTGTCTTATAAACTGAATGTAAATGTTTGCCACAGGAGGCACAAAATCACATCCAAGAACAGTCCAGGGAATAAGATGCACCTGAGGTAAAAGGCCCTATGCCTTTTTTCCTGGAGCCTCTCTCTCAGTTCCCCAAGGCATAGTTCACCATGCGTCATTCTTTTGACTGTGTTTGGACCCCTAGGAGGGGAGCCAGTTCATAATTCTGTTCCGGTTCTTCAAGCTGGTGAGGCAACGACTTTTCCCCTACCTACAGGTAGTTATTTCTTCCAGAAAAAAATTTTTGAGCAACTTGGTTCAGTGGGAAGCACATAGCCAGTCCCTATCCAGTTTTGATTTCTCCATTGTTTATTGCTGTTTCTCCCTTGCACACACCCTAAACTTATTTGCCAGTCCCCCCCTCCCCCCCCACACACTTCATCTTGCTCACCTGGTAACCCCCAGACTCGGTCTGCTTGTCTGTTTATAGGTCTGTATCTGGCATGGTTAAGTACAGCCATCTATTTGGTCTGAGACAATGTCCAATGAGTAGATTTTGCCTGTATGAAAGGACAAGTGTACACACAAGCTGGTCTTTAAATGCATGGCCCAATGTAACTTGTACATAATCTCAGCTGATCTCCTCCTTTACTCCGTTAAGTAACTGATTTGTATGCTGTTCTCTTTCCA
>CABHPQ010146766.1:4277-22371 GCA_902168405.1 Peromyscus aztecus
TTTTTCAAGACAGGGTTTCTCTGTGTAGCTTTGGAGCCTGTCCTGGATCTCACTTTGTAGACCAGACTGGACTCGAACTCACAAAGATCCGCCTGGCTCTGACTCCCGAGTGCTGGGATTAAAGGCGTGCACCACCACCGCCCAGCCTGAGTGTCTTTCTTAAGAGTGCAGTCTTTGCTTTGCTATTAGCAGCTATGAAAACATCCACAGAGCTCTCTCCAGGTCCACTATGACTGTTGTCCTCCTGTTTTTCATGAAAGCTGAGTCTTAAGTTCTTTGGGGTTGTTTATCCAGGGCTTGTTTTCTTTTCAGTCAGTGCTGAGGACCAAATGAAGGACTTTGTGCATGTTAGGAAACTGCCCACCACTGAGCTGCCTCTCCAGCTCAGTTTGAAATTTTAAGCAGTATTTCTTTTGGGATTGGTATGTTTACTGGTTTTTTTTTTTTTGTTTGTTTGTTTGTTTGCTTGGTTTTAAGTTTTGGGCGTTTGTTTGTTTGTTTGTTTGTTTGTTTTCAAGACAGGGTTTTTCTGTGTAACATCCCTGGCTGTCCTGGAATTCACTTTGTATGTAGACCAGGCTGGCCTCAAACTCATGGAGATCCACCTGCCTCTGCTTCCAGTGCTGGGATTAAAGGTGTCAGTCACCACCTCCTGGCCTATTTTTATTGTTAAAGTTGCACTTTGCTGGGGGTGTAGTTCAATGGTGGAACCCTTATGTATCATGTACCAAGGCTGTAGGTTCATTCTCATCACTGGGGAAAAAAATACATTATATGAATTACTTTGTATAAGATGTGTCAGTAATGTATGCCATATCTCTGTGTTGGGAAACTTAAAGGAAGAAGCAAGAAAATAAATAGAACAATCATCTTCAAAACGGGATGGGCTGGAGATATGGCTCAGTGGTTAAGAGCACTGGCTGTTCTTGCAGAACAATGGGGTTTGATCCAGCATCCATATGGCAGCTCTCAGTTGTTTTTAACTCTAGATCTACGAGATCTGATGCCTCTTTTGGCCTCTGAGGGCACTAAGCACACATGTGGTGCACAGGCATACAAGCAGCCAAAAATTTATCTTTTTGTGTGTGTGAGAGACATCTATCTCATCATGTAGCTGTGTTTGTCCTAGAACTTGCTATGTAGACTAGGCTGGCCTAGAACTCAGAAATCTGCCTACTTTTGCCTCCCATAGCTGGAATTAAAGTTGTGTATCACCACAAGATGAACCAGCCTGCATACATTCTAGGCTTAAAAGTCATCTTATAGTAAAGACAAACTATGCTCATTCCATTTATGATTAAATCTCTGTTTCTCAAGGATTGGACCATGCCCCAACCTGTAACCTTAACTACAAATAGTTCTGTACTGCCTGTTCTAGGAAACAGCAACCATGTCTTTGTTTCAAAAGTTGTTAGAACCGTCTTGCAGCTCTACCTTTGTTTCAAAAGGTTATTATGACTACCTATTGTTATGACTACCTTGTTAGGACCACCTTGCAGTCATGTCTTTGTTTTAGGAGGTCATTATTCCTAACTCATTATGCTTATGTTCTGCCCAGCCTATTTTGCCAGCCAAATCTCTCATTTAGAAAGTCTCTACCCTTGAACTATAAAAATCCTGTCTTCCAGCCAGGTGGTGGTGGCACATGCCTTTAATCCCAGCACTCCAGAGTAAGAGGCAGGCTGATATCTGTGAGTTCCAGGCCAGCCTGGTCTACAGAGCAAGTTCCAGGATAGGCTCCAAAAGCTACACAGAGAAACCCTGTCTGGGGGGGAAACAAAACAAAAAAAAACAAAAAAAACCTATATTCCTCTTTGCTGACCTCTTGAACTCCACCTTAGGTGGATGCGGCCTGTATTGGGATAAAAAAAGCTTGCTTTAAGCCAGGCAGTGGCAGCACACACTTTTAATCCCAACACCCAGGAGGCAGAGGCAGATGGATCTCTGTGAGTTCAAGGTCAGACAGGTCTACAGAGTGAGTTCTAGGGCAACCAGAGCTACACAGACCAATCCTGTCTTGAAAAAACAAACAACAAAAATGTACCTCCATTGTATATAAAACCATACTTTCAAGGTGTCTCTGAGATTTGCTGGAGGGGTAGAAGACATCCCAGCAGACAGCTATGACCAGAAGGTAACCTGGAAACATGCCGGCAAGTGCCCTGCCGTAGAAGTTCCCCAAGAACAAAGGATGGCTGTGACTGTTCTAGAAAAGGTCTCGTTCTTTCCTCTCCCCTCTCCCTCTCACATATTTGTTCCTGGGTTTTTTCTTCTTTTCAAACTCAGAAGACTGCTGTGTTAGATACATCAGGTGCCATAACAAAGTACCACAATCCGGCAGCTTAAGACACTACTAATACTAATATGTCTTCCTCATCATTCTGAAGGCCAGAGGCCAACAGTAAATGTTGACAAAGCTGGTTCCTTCTAGTAGAAGAAACTGAACTGAAGAAAAAAGGGTTATATAGATATATGAAGAAAAAAGGGTTAGATAAGTTTATTAGCATACACAATATTTTGGGGAACACAATACCACCACATTTCCTCTCTTTTTGTCTAAAATTAAAAAAGCTTATAACTAATACAAGAAAAATTATATCCAGTAAGTATATACAATATACACAGTCAAGATTACATTAATGATGTCTAGTCCATAAACATTTGACAGATTCAGATAAAAAATTTTCATTACTTATCCTATTTAAAACAAGTAGTTCCTTTTTAAAAGTAGATTCCATAATCTCCCTTTTTATCTTATCATATCCATATTCTCTTTTTTTCTTTTCATAATACATTTAGTAGTCTACCTTTTGTCATTTTTATATCTAACCCTTTTTTCTTCAGTTCAGTTTTCTAGCTGAAGAAAAACCTCCACCCTTTCTCCATTCTCTGCCTCCATCATCACATGGCCTTCCCTGGGCATCTCTCTGTCTTCATCTTCTCCTTTCCCTGAATCTGTGTCTTCTTTTCTCACAGGAAACCAAGCTTGTTGGACTAAAGACCCTCAGCGATCTCGTATGTCTTCATCTTAGTGAATAGCATATGTAAAGCATTTGATTTCCCCCAAAAAAAGAGGGGTCACATCCATAGGACACACCATTCAACCCAGTGTAACCACCAAGCAACACCCTTCTTACCAGATCAAAAAACATACTGTTAGGAGGGCTGAGGATATCAAAGTCCTGGGTTTAGTCCTTACACTGACCCTTTACATATCTTTGCATACAATGTATATAGTTAGAAAATGTATTGAGCCAACAGACTAATAATACACAAACTTAGTTAGGGGCGTCTTTGTTGTTATGTTTTTGAAATAGGGTCTCACATATCCCAGGCTTTCCTGAACTTACCATGCAGCCAACTGGCCTTAAACTCTTGATCTTCCTACCTCCACCTCCTAAATTCTTAGCCCACAGGCCTACATCATCACCACCCTGGGCCACACTGTAACACGAAATCAAATAGGTCTTTTAATTAAAAAACAGAGCCAGATATTGGGGTAAATGCTGAAAGATCAGAGAGACAAAGGAACAAGCCACTGCCATGTCTCACCTCGCCAACGCCACGAATCCTCTGATTAAATGTCTCTGAGTCCTCATCGGAAAGGGGTCCAGTTGAAAAGGGCTTCAGCCCGAAAAGCCTTTCAGCCGAAAAGCTCTCAGCTGAAAATCTCTAGTTCCTGTCTCCTCATGCTTTATATACCTTTCTCAGCCCAGCCATATCACTTCCTTCTTAGTACTGGGATTAAAGGCGTGTCTGCTTCCCTAATAATGGTAGCAAAGGCATGAGATCTCAAATATTGGTATTCAAGGTGTATGCCACCACTGCCTGGCTCTGTTGCTCTCCTAGACTGAATCAGTCTCATGTAGTCCAGGGTGGCTTTGAACTCACAGAGATCCAGATGATATAAAATAGGGGCTGGAAAAGAACAATCAGACTGAAACCCACAGAACCAGGGAGGCTACATAGCAGGGGGGACCCTAGGATGACTGTGACTTATAATAAGTTTTGGTTTTACTCAATTACTGGGCAAGCCTCAATGAAACATTTCACAATTAGGATAAGAATTTATACTGTATCAAGCTGATAATAGAAAAATAAAAAAAGTGAAAAAAATAATAAAGTCCTTAAAAAGGGAGTAAAGTAATTACTTTATTTTACTTTACTTTATTTTTATTTTATTACTATATATATATATATAAAGGGGGGGCCAGGTAAAGATGGGAAATACACAGAGAGTCTGGATACTGTATGTTATTGTGGTGTCTTTGAATTGAATTGTTTGACAGCTGAGGAAGGAGCAACAGCTGCTAAGAGACATTTGATTATAAATGTTGCTGGATTAATCCAACCTATATATTTTGAAAATGCCTTGACTTCAGAATTTAAGTCAAAAGACATGTTACTTTGGAGAAGAGGTTATGCTTTTGTTTCCATGGGAAATGAGAGGCTGTGGATTCATTCTGGGTTAAGAAGAATAAAGTTTGGTTGAGAAAGAAAAAAAAAAGAATTTATACTGTATGAAGCTGATAATAGAAAAATAAATAAATAAATAATTTGAAAATTTAAAAAAAAAATAGGGGCTGGGAAGATGGCTAAGTGTTGAAAGGCACTTGCTGTTCTAGCAAAGGACCTGAGTCTCAGGACCCATGTCAGGCAAACCGCAACCTTCTGTAACTCCAGCTCCAGGGCACTGACACCTCTGGTCTCCCTGGGCACTTGTACTCACATGCACATATCTGCATGTAAACACTCACACCTTAACATGATTTGCTTGTTTTTTGTTTTTTGTTTTTCCCTTGGTTTTTTTTTTTGTTTTGTTTTGTTTTGTTTTGTTTTGTTTTTGAGACAGGGTTTCCCTGTGTAGTCTTGGCCATCCTGGAACTCGCTCTGCAGACCAGGTTGGCCTTGAGCTCAGAGATCCATCTGCCTCTGCATCCCCAGTGCTGGAATTAAAGGTGGGCACCACCGCTGCCCAGCTAATACACAATTTGAAATAACAAAAATAAATCTTAAGAAAACAACAACTAAATTCTCTGCAGACAGAAGCAAAGCTCACAGCCCCCTAGATTAGTACCTGGATTCCTCAGCCTGGTACATGGTGTCCTAACCAGCCCCTCTGCCTTCCAGCTGTTCAAGCCAGCTTTGTGCTCCTCTCCCCTTGGTCTATGGCTTTTAGCTCCAGTCTGCTAAACTGTTGGGGGAGGGGGGACAGGCTTCTCCTTGTCACCTTGTGGCCCTTTCCCTTTTCAGTTGTTTTACCTCTGCTGCTACTTAAGACAATGTTCATCCTTCACCCCTCTTGTCTCCCTGAGGATGGTCCCATTCCCTTTTGGACAGGTGTAGAGCAAGGCTGCCCAGTCTTTGTCCTCTCTTAGTCCATTTTTGCCCAAGAAAATGTGTTTCTCTGGCTAGCCTGGAACTCGATATACAGAGCAGAAGGATGGTGTAACCTAATAAACTTGCCTGAGGATCAGAGGACAGAGCCAGCCACCAGATTAGACATAGAGGTCAGGCTGTGGTGGCACACACCCTTAACCCTATCACTAGGGAGGCAGAGATCCATCTGGAGTTCCAGCACTCAGGAGGCAGAGGCAGGCAGATCTCTGTGAGTTCAAGGCCAGCCTGGTCTACAGATCGAGTTCGAAGGCAGCTAAGGCTACACAGAGAAACCCTGTCTCAAAAACAACAAAACAAAACAAAACAGTCCGGCGGTGGTGGCTCACGCCTTTAATCCCAGCACTTGGGAGGAAGAACCAGGTGAATCTCTGTGAGTTCAAGGCCAACCTGGTCTACAGAGTGAGCTCCAGGACAGCTGCGAAACTACACAGAGAAACCCTGTCTTGAAAAACTAAAAACAAACAAACAAAAAACCCACATAAATAATAAATAAATGTAAGGAAAAAACACAAAGACAAACAAGCTAAGTGTGGTGGGGCTTGGTGATACCTGCCTATCATCCCAGTGCTCTCAGGTTGATGTAGGAGAATCAAGAGTTGGAGGCTGTTCTAGTTTGCTTTTCTGTTGCCGTGATAATACTCTCTGACCAAAAGCAACTTGAGATGGAAAGGGTTATTTGGCATACACTTCCAGGTCACAGCCTATCACTGGGGGAAGTCAGAGCAGGGACTCAAGCAGGAACTGAAGCAGAAACCAGAGAGGAAGGTTGCTTACTGGCTCCCTCACTGCTTTCCTCTAGAATCCACACCCACCGGTATAGGGATGGTGTTGCCCATGCTCCCAGCAATCATCGATTAAAGATGACACCTCACAGACACTGCCACCGAAAAATCTGATCTAGGCAATTCTTCATTTGAGTCTCACTCTCCCTACATGACTGTAGGTTATATCAAGTTGACAATAGAAAACAAATACCATAAGCCAGGCACAGTAGCACACACCTTGAATCCCAGCACTAGGGAGGCAGGTGTAGTTGGATCTCTGTGAGTTCGGGGCCAGCCTAAGTCTACATAGTGAGTTCCAGGACAGCCAGAACTGTGTAAAAAGACCCTGTCTCAAAAACAACAATAAAAACCCAACAACATAAAGAACCTGTCACAAAGGGGGAAAATGATGGTAACATCTGATTCTAAATGACCTTGACTTCCTGTGTGCACTGGGCACTTCTGTTTTCTTTCTGTGTGTGTCAATTCTTTGGTTGTTTTGGTTAAGACAGGTATTGAAATATAGCCCAGCACTCCGGAGAGGCAGGCACAACTCTGTGGCCAACCTGTTCCAGTCTAGCCATGATAGCTAATGAGACCCTGTCTCTAAAATAAATAAATAGTTCAAAGAAATAAAAATAAGAAGATAGCCCGCGCTGGCCCCGACCTTGCAGTCCTCTTCCTCACCCTTCTGAGTTGCTGGGATTACAAGTACGAGGCACCAAACCTGCTTTCTTTTCACTTTACTTTTTGATTTATTTTTTAACTCTGTGTATTTGTGTGAGTCCGTGTGGAGATATGTGCACATGTCGTCTGCAGGTGCCCAAAGACCAAAGTATTACTGGATCCTTTGGAACTGGAGTGTCAGGCAGTTGTTAGCCACCAGACACCAGATGTGGGTTCTGAGAAGCCCCTCTCCAGGCCCCTGGGCTCTTTTAGAATGATTTTAGTTTTACAGAACAATCCCGCTCGCTTTTCTTCCCGTACGATGATCTGCTCACTGAATTTCTGTCCACTCTGCTAGCTTCCCCCTCCCTTGCAGCGGCCCTTGGGTGACAGCATTAAGACTATGTCCACCATCCTCCCGGGGCTCTGTGCCACCATTCGATCACGATCCGTGCTGCTGCAGGTTCCAGGGTCTGTGTCTCTCAGGGACAACTGCCAGGAAATGTGAAAAATGGATGGCATCATTGTGACTTTCCTCCAACCTCACCTGACACCTTTGTCTTCACCCCGGGCACTCCCCCTCACACCTGTCAAAGGCTGGGTTCATTCCCTACAAATTTGTTTCCTCTTCGAGTTTCCAAGTCCTGCCTGTGTGTTTCAGCTGGCACTGGTCACAGTGGGCACTCAAGAGGTGCTTGTTAGGCTATATTATAAACATCAAGACTCCGACAAATCCAACAGGGATAAAGGACGGGGGAGGACAGAGGGAGGCTTCAATTCTTTGAGGCCAGGAGCTTTTTGTTGTTGTTGTTTTGCTGTTTTGAGACAGGGTGTCTGGCTAGCCTGGAATTTAGTATGTAGACCAGGCTAGCTTTGAACTCATGGAGAGCAGTACCATGGCTGGTTTTCTAAATTCTGTTTTGCTTTGCTTTGTTTTTTGCGTCAGAGTCTCACTATATAGTCTTAGCTTGCCTGGAACTCACTATGTAGACCAGGCTGGCTTCAAAGATGTAGAGATCTGCTTGTCTTTGCCTCTCAAATGCTAGCATTAAAGGTGTGGACCACCATGCCCAGCTTTAAAAAAAAAAATTTTTTTTAAATATTCTGAGTATCTGGGTGTGGATATACGCAAACGAACACAGGTGCTGGCAGATGCCAGAGGAGTTAGGTTCCCTGGAGCTTGAGGTATAGGTAGCTGTGAGGTGCTCAATGTGAGTGCTGGGGTTAATTCAGGGTCTTCTGTAAAAGCGGTGTATGCTGTAATCTGAATTTTGTTTTGTAAAACAGGGTCTTGCTGTGTAGCCCCAGTTGGCCTCCAATCAAAGTAATCCTCCTGCATTCCCCTCCCAAGTACAGGGTGTATAGGTGTGTACCACCACACTCCATTCTGCCAGGTTTTTGTCTTGTTTGTTGAGACAGGCTCTCACAACCTAGGCTTGACTAGCCTAGCCCTCCCTATGTTGTTACCAGGCTGTCCCCAAACTGGTGACAATCCTCTCGGCCCTGCCTTCTGGGTACTATAATGAGGCTCTGTACTCAGGTTAGGTTTGTATTTGGGTCTTTTGCTGTTGGTCTTTGTTTTTATTCCATTTGCTTTTGGAGACCTTCTCACTTGATAGCCTAGGCTGGCATGGAATTTGTGGTCATCCTGCCTCAGCCTCCCAATGCTGGGGTTACAGGGACACCGCATGGGCAGCTGTGTCACGTTGTATTATTACTTCTGTTTTTTTTTTTTTTTTTTTGGTTTTTCGAGACAGAGTTTCTCTGTGTAGCTTTGCGCCTTTCCTGGGACTCACTTGGTAGCCCAGGCTGGCCTCGAACTCACAGAGATCCGCCTGGCTCTGCCTCCCGAGTGCTGGGATTAAAGGCGTGTGCCACCACCGCCCGGCGTATTATTACTTCTGTTTGGGGTTTTGGGTGCTATGTAGGACACCCCCAGCCTCAGTTCCCTCTCAAAATGAGCAGAGAGAGCCGACAAGGCTTCCAGGGATTTCAACCCTAGAGGTATTTTGATTGTTTGGTTTTGTCCCCTCAGGGTCTCCTCACTCATGCTAACTGTCCCTCTATGACTTCATTCTTTGTCTCTGGTTCCGTTTGCTACTTTGTGACTTCATCAGAGGTGCAGTTCAGCTCCTGTGGGTCAGAGGGCTCACGAGCCTGGTTTGTTCAGACTCAGCTTTGGAGATGGGTCTGGAACTGAGCTCTATGTACCTCATCCTTGGAAGCAAAGTGGAGATCCACTTCCGGTTGGCTTCTACCTAGAGCAGGTGATGTGCATTTGGCTTCTGGAGCAGTTTCAAAGAGGCCAAGGGTATATTTACTGCCATTTCTAGAGTTCCTTTAATGGTTAGAGTCTAACCCATGGCGGTCTCCCCACCATCCCAGGCCAAGCAAAACAAAGTCCCATCAGCCTTAGAGCTGCCCCAGAGGCTGGCACCAAGCCTAGAGCAAAAACTGGAGTCTCTAGGAGAGGAGCATTCATGCATACTGAGGGCCACAGCTGCAGCTCAGACCCTAGCCAGTATCATCCGGCCTTGTTATGGCCCCTATGGCCGGCAGAAGTTCCTGGTGACTGGTAAGGGGCAAACAGTCTGTACAGGTCATGCCGCTGTCATCCTTAGGGCTCTGAAACTGGAGCACCCAGCTGCCCAGTTTGTCCGAGAAGTAGCCCAAACACAGGCAGAGAACACTGGGGATGGCACAGCCTTTGTAGTTCTCCTGACAGAAGCCTTGTTGGAGCAGGCCCAGCATCTTTTATGGGCTGGCTTAGCTCGAACCCAGCTCCGGGAGGCCTTAGCCACGGCCACAGCAGAAATCCTGACAGCTCTGCCTTCCCTGGCCATCCGCTCTCTAGGGCCTTTGGAAGACCCATCCTGGGCCCTCTATTCTGTGATGAACACCCACGCCCTCTCCCACACAGAGTATTTAACCAAGCTCGTGGCTCACGTGTGCTGGATTAACAGGGAGCCAAATGGCAGCTTCAAGCCTGAGCGTATTGGCGTGTGCATGCTGCAGGGGGGGACGCTGACTGATTCCCGAATTCTCACGGGGTTAGCAATATCTGGGAAGCCCTGTGGACAAAAGACTGAGGTGCTAGCTAATGCCAGGGTGGCCCTGTTTATTTGCCCCTTTGGTCCTACGAATCCATTTGCCCTGGCCACACCCTGTCTCTCCAGCTCTGAAGATCTACTAAGATTTCGGAAACAAAATGAACTAGTGGAAAACCACATAACCCAGCTGGCTGCAATGGACATTAATGTGGCAGTGGTATGGGGGGAAGTTAATGAGGATTTGGTGCTCCAGGCTGACAGTTGTGGCATCATGGTGATTCAAGCCAAGTCCCGAAAGGAGATGGTCTACCTGAGTGAGACGATGGGTACTCCTCTGCTCACGCGGCTGCTTCCTCCCCCAGAGCAGGGGAAGTGCCATAAGGTTTACAGTCAGAAGTTTGGAGACAGTGTGGCAGTGATGTTTGAGTGGGAAGATGAGAGGTCACCTTTTTTCACGGTGCTCCTTAGGGGACCTACCATCCAGGGACTTCGGGGGGCAGAGCAGGCTGTCTACTATGGCATCGATGCATTTTCCCAGTTGTGTCAAGATCCCAGAGTGCTACCAGGAGCTGGTGCAACAGAAATGGCTCTAGCAAAAATGCTGGTGGACAAAGGAAGCCGACTGGCAGGCCCCGACGGTCTGGCCTTCCTAGCATTTGCCCAAGCCCTGAGTTCTCTGCCCAAAACCTTGGCAGAGAATGCAGGCTTAGCTGCCCAGTGTGTGATGGCAGAAATGAGTGGAATTCACCAAGTTGGGAACTTCCTCGTTGGAGTGGGAACAGACGGGATAATAAATGTGGCCCACGAAGGGGTATGGGACATCCTCAGGGCCAAAGCCCAAGGCCTACAAGCAGTTGCTGAGCTGGTGCAGCAGCTGGTGACTGTCGATGAGATCATAGTGGCCAAGAAGACGCCTGTCTATCAGCAGAATACAAAACCCACCTCGAAGGAAAAGGGATCCTCACCCCTGAAAGAAAAATTTTTTGGAAAGTACATATAGCAACATGCTAAATAAAGATTGTCCGGATTGAATAGTAACCCCCAAATACTGCTGTTTTTCCTTATTTCTTTCCCTTGTGTCTGGGGCTTCTAGGGCCAATTGTTTGTTTGTTTGTTGTTGTTGTTTTTGCTTTTTCCAGATAGGGTTTCTCTTTGTAACAGCCCTGGCTGCCTTGTAATTTGATTTGTAGACCAGGTTGGCCCCTAAATACTAAGGCGTGTGCCACCATACCCATTAGAGCCAGTTTCTAACCTTTTTTTTTTTGGTTTTTCGAGACAGGGTTTCTCCGTGTAGTTTTGGTGCCTGTCCTGGATCTTGCTCTGTATACCAGGCTGGCCTCGAGCTCACACAGATCCGCCTGACTCTGCCTCCCCGAGTGCTGGGATTAAAGGTGTGCACTACTGCTGCCCGGCCAGTTTCTAACCTTTTAAAAGATTTATTTTTGTGTGGGGAGGGCCAGTGTTGATGTGTGGGTATGAGTATTTTCATGTGTGTGCAGGAGTGTGTCGGATCCCCTGGAGCTGAAGTTACAGGCACTTGTAAGGGTCTGTGTGGTTGATGAGAAAGGAACTCGGGTCCTCTGGAGGAGCAGCGAGTGCTCTTAACCACTGAGCCATCTCTCCAGCACTTAAAGTCAGGGTGTAAACGACATAAAGATGGGTGTGGTGGTGCAGGTCTGTGCTCCCAGCTTTAGGGAGGTGCATGCAGAAGGATGAGCAGCTCAAGGTGATGCACAGTGAATTTGAGGTCAGTTTGGGCCACAGAAGTAAGACCCTGTCTCAAAACACTAGGGGTGGGGACTTAGCTCAGTTGGCAGCATGCTTGCTTAACACACACAAAATCCTAATCCTCAGCGCCACATACTAACACCTGGAATTCTAGCACTTAGGAGTCAGAGACCGGAAGAGCACACGTTCAAGATCGCCTTTCGCTACTCAGTTACTCTGAGGACAGATTCAGCTAAATAAGACCTTGTCTCAGAGGAGAGGGAAGATTGGCGAGAGAGAGATTCTTTTTAGTAACAGCTCCATTCCAAGTTTTAACTTTTCTATTTCCTGTTTCTCTCCATCACACCTGTTTCTACAATAACAGCAGATGCAAAGATAACAGTTCTAATAATTTCAAGTAGAGTAGCTGAACTTTGGGCGTGGAAAGAAGAAAGTACAGTCATCTTTTTGAAACTCTCAACATTCCTTCTATGGTATTAACATGTGTGGATTTCTGTCTAGACATCACTGAAACTCTCTAAAAGAACCAGTTCCAACTTAGAAGAGTGGCCAGTAATTCTCCAATTATCTGGGGGGAAAAAGGACAGTATCATTTTGAGACTACAAAAAAGGTTTTAAAGAACTAATGCAGGAAAATGAGCCATAAGCAAGCAAATTTAAGTTTATTTGTTTGGCTTTTGGCTTTTCAAGACAGGGTTTCTCTGTGTAGCCCTGGCTGTCCTGGAACTCACTTTGTAGACCAGGCTGTCCTTGAACTCAACAGAGATCTGCCTGCCTCTGCCTCCTAAACGCTGGGATTAAAGGCGTGTGCCACCATGCCTGGCCTGGCTACTTTTCTGTAGCCAAGGCTACAGAGAGACTCTGTCTCAAAACAAAACAACAAAAATTATTTATGTGAATATGTATCTCTCTGTGTGTATGTGTGTGTGCTACATGTGTGCAGGTGCCCACAGAGGCCAGAAAAGAAGAGGGTGTCAGATTTCTTATGTGGGTGCTGGGAATAGAACTTGGATCCTCTGGAAGAGCAGCAAGTGCTCTTAATCGCTTGAGCCATCTCTCCAGCTACCTGTTTTGTTTTCCATGTTTTTTTAATCTATTTTACGTGTATGAGTGTTTTGCCTACATGTATGTACACTGCATGTGTGCCTGGTGCCCACAGAGGTCAGAAGAGGGTACTGGGTCTCCTATAACTGAAGTTACTGACTGTTGAGAAGTCCATGCCCATGCTCGGGGGTGTGACTTTCTTTTGTTTTATCTGAGCACCTGTTTCTTAGCCCTTACACTTATATTCAAAGTCTACATTAAATGTATGTAATTTAAAATTAGAAATCACGATAGAGAGATTACTCAGTGTTTGAGAGCACTGGCTGCTCTTGCAGAGGACCTGGGTTTAATTCCCAACACTCGTAACCCATAATCATCTGTAAACTCCAGTTCCAGGGGCTCCAGCACCCTTTTCTGGCTAATGTGAGGACTTTTTTTTTTTTTTTTTTTTAAAAACCCATTCTCTTACTCATCATTGTATTGCCCAAACCATAAGCATCTCTATCATGGACATTATCAGAGGCATATCCCTGTGATCAGGGAGAAAAATCTATTTCAAATGGTTCTTTGAAACCGTTTTGTGTGTGTGTTGGCCCCAGGGCAGGCAAGACAGCTCATCAGGTAAAGGCATTTGCGCCAAGCCCAGCGACATGAATTTCATCCCTGGGATCAACACAGAGGAAGGAGAGAACTGACTATCCAAAGTGGTCCTCTGATTTCCACATGCATGCCCTGGCACACAGGGGAGCACACGTGTGCACACACACATTCCTGTACACGTGACCCCTCCCCAACACAAACGCACATACACATGTCAAAAAGGAAAACTTAGGACATGTGAAATGAGAAGAAGATAAAGGTGTCTGAGGTCATCCTTGACGACATGGCAAGTCTGAGGCTAGCTGGTGCTACATGAGACCCTATCTCAAACATTTTTTTTTTTTTTTTTGGTTTTTCGAGACAGGGTTTCTCTGTGTAGCTTTGTGCCTTTCCTGGGACTCACTTGGTAGCCAAGGCTGGCCTCGAACTCACAGAGATCTGCCTGCCTCTGCCTCCCGAGTGCTGGGATTAAAGGCGTGCGCCACCACCGCCCGGCCTCAAACATTTTTTTTTTAATTTAAATATTTCAGCCATGCCTGGTGGCATACAAGTTTAATTCCAGCACTAGAGAGGTAGAAGCAGGCAGATCTCTGTGAGGTTTTTTTTTGTTTGTTTGTTTTTGTTTTTGTTTTTTTTTGTTTTTCAAGAGGGTTTCTCTGTGTAGCTTTGGAGCCTGTCCTGGAACTCACTCTGTAGACCAGGCTGGCCTTGAACTCACAGAGATCCACCTGCCTCTGCCTCCCGGGTGCTGGGATTAAAGGCGTGTGCCACTACCGCCCAGCTTGATCTCTGTGAGTTTTAAAACCAAGCTGGTCTACATAGTAAGTTCTAGACCATCCAGGGCTACAGGGTGAGACCCTGTCTGAAAACAATAAAAATAAAGGTAAATAAAAATTTAAATTATTGCTATTAGTTTTTTGGGGGTTTTTGTTTTGTTTTGTTGTTTTGTTTTGGTTTGGTTTGGTTTTTCGAAACAGTTTCTCTGTGTAGCTTTGTGCCTTTCCTGGAACTCACTTGGTAGCCCAGGGATTAAAGGTGTGTGCCACCACCGCCCGGCTATTGTTACAATTTTTAGTTTTTTGTTTCAATACAAGTTTTTATTTTGTGGCCCAACTAGGTTTGAACTCACTATGTAGCCCAGGCTAGCCTAACTGATCCTTCTGCCTCAGTCTCCCTAGTGGTAGGAATTACAGACCTGAGCTGCCATGCCCTAGCTAGGTATTTATTTCCTTGTCCTCCTTCTCTTCCTTTTTTTTTTAATTGAAAATAGTTTTTTTTTTCATGCTTTTTTGTTTGTTTGTTTTGTTTTCAAGACAGGGTTTCTCTGTGTAACAGCCCTGGTTGTCTTGGAACTAGCTTTGTAGACAAAGCTGGCCTTGAACTCTCAGAGAACTGCCTGCCTCTGCCTCCTGAGTGCTGGGACTAAAGGTGTAAGCCACCACGACCTGGCCATACAATATACTCTGATTATGGTTTCCCTTCCCCTGTCCTCATTTTTTTCAAGATAGGGTCTGCCTAATGACGTGACTTCTGTCTGTCCTCAGAACCCACGGGACGGAAGGAGAGAACTGACTCCCACAGACTGTCCTTGAGCACCGTGTACTTGCTGTGGCACACATGCAAGTTCACATACACACAATAAAGAAATGTAGCCGGGCGGTGGTGGCGCACGCCTTTAATCCCAGCACTCGGGAGGCAGAGCCAGGCGGATCTCTGTGAGTTCAAGGCCAGCCTGGGCTACCAAGTGAGCTCCAGGAAAGGCGCAAAGCTACACAGAGAAACCCTGTCTCGAAAAACAAAAAAAAACAAAAAAACAAAAAAAAAAGAAAAAATGTAAAAAAAAAAAAAAAAAAGCCATGATTATTTTGTAACAATATATAGATGGCTCCTCATTTTAGTTATAATTCTAAGATTCCAAAGAGTAAGATTACAGGCATATAGCACCACACAAGGCCATAATCTTCAGGCATCCAGAGTCGGCATAACCAAAAGAACACAAATTTCCCCCAAGGGCAGGTGATATCAAACAACAGCCAAGGTGGTGGCAAGTCAGGTAGCTGCAGACAGGGCTCAGGGAAGAGGGCCTGAGTGGAGTGCCGCTCGCAAGAAATGCTGCTATCTCACTTGTGCCTCTTTTCACTCCCCGCGCTCTCTTGAGGCTCTTGGAATGGACCCCAGGTCCTTGTGCATGCTGGGAAACGCTGCAGCTTTCTACACCCTGGCAATGCCCCTGTGTATCTCAGGTTCTTTTAGCCTGGGCTGATGGCCATCTCCATTTGGCAGCCTGCCCCCTGAGTGCTCTATACTTCATGCTTGACCGAGAACCAGCAGTGTGAGCGTCGGTTGCCGTCGAGGACTGATCTGCCCCCACTGTCAACCTGTGGGGCTGATGGACAGCTTAGAGTTTGAGAAGCAAGCATTGATCTGGGCAGCAATTCCACACCGCTGTGTCTGTATCATCCTAGAAACCAAAGCGGCAAAGATCCTTAGTGATGTCTGCATCAGTGTCCCATCATAGGACTCAGATGTCTTCTACTGGCAATGGAGAAGTGGGCCAGAACTTCACCTCAGTTTGGCAGATCCACATCTGCTTCTGGAGCTATAGAATGGAGGTCTCCTTGCCAGACCTCAGTTCTCAGGCCTTGGCTTCTGGTTGGCTCCATGTCCTCTTTTGACATGTACTTCTCTTCCATCCCAGACGGGGCAATGCCTGGGGCTCATCCCAATTCTAGTGGACCTGCCTCTGTTCCCAGGTCCTTCCCGGTGTCACTCTCATGGCTGCACACTCTGTGAGTTCTCTGTGTGATGAGCTGAAAGTAGATGACAAGATGCAGAAAAACAGAACAAGAATGAAAACTTCTAATTAGGAGAAAAGGAGGGCGACAGGAGGCTGACCTGGTGGAGATGGCAGCCCAGTTTGGTAGTAGAATGTGTTGTCTCCAAACATCTGTCTACAAAATCCTTGCAGTCATGAAGAAAAAAGTTATGCATTCTAAATGGTGTGTGTGTGTGTGTGTGTGTGTGTGTGTGTGTGTGTGTATGTGTGTGTGTGTGTGGAGAGAGAGAGAGAGAGAGAGAGAGAGAGAGAGAGAGAGAGAGAGAGGATGAGAATAGCACAGTCTAACATGTTAGAGGCAGAGGCTAACCTGTCCTTTCCCTGGTATCTAAGCAGATGCTTCTCAAGAGCCCCTCCTTACCACAGAAGGGCTCCTTTCCAGCATCCTTTGCCTGTCCTCACAGGCTAAGCACTCGGTGTATAGGCCAAGGGATCAAGAAAGACAGAATTCAAAAGAACAGGGACTGCAGACAGCACATAACTCAGTTGTTAAGAATACCTGCCTAACGCTGGACATGATCTTTGTGAATATACGAATTCCAGACCATCTTGAAATGCATAGCAAGTTCCAGACCTCAAAAATGATAGATAGATGGATAGATAGATGGATGGATGGATGGATGGATGGATGGATGGATAGATAGATAGATAGATAGATAGATATTAAACAAATCATGGGAGTAATCAACCACTTCCTGAATGGATTTAAGTTCAGCTCCACAAGATGAAACTCACACTTGCCACCATTACATGGCTAAGAACCCATGGCTGGACAAGTCCTAGGCCCTACGGTAGGAGTTACTACTGTTTTACTGCTATACTGGCATAGTATTAAACCAACTCCTAGCGAATCTTCATTACATTCAGAGACCAATGTGTCTCTCAACCCTCCTCTGAGAAGCTGCTATTTGCAGTAGATGGTGATAAACACAGTGACCAAAACTACAACTGGCCAAGGTGCAGGAAACAAGAGACTGGAAAGTGCTCAGCCCTGAAAGGGACATACATATCACACTAGCCCTGCCAAGCTTCAGTGATCACTGCAGAAGGCGGTAGAAAGAGTGTGAGCGCTACAGGCAGCCCGACCACAAGGAAGCAGTGTCTTCTTGCACACACATCAGGGCAGCTGCACAAATGAACTCACCACAGTGGTGCTAACAGCTTGCACAAGATCTGTGGACACCCAAACCAGACCAAATCCCAGCATGCACAGGTGAGATGGGCACAAACCCACCCCTAGCTGAAGAGCTACTGGTCATTGTTAGCTGCCAGGAGAGAGAGCAACAGTTTTCTCTAAGAGCATAGCCCCTGAGAAGTTGACCACTCTGAAGTGGAAGACCACACGGCCAAGATTATCTAGGCACCATAAATTGGTCTTGAAGGATTTAAAAAAAAAGAATAGTGATCAGGGATGGTGGTGCCTGCCTATAATCCCAGCATTAGGGAGACAGAGGCCGGCAGACTCTGTGGGTTCTAGACCAGCCTGGTCTATACAGTGAGTTCCAGGACAGTCAGGGCTATGTAGAGAGACCCTGTCTCAAAAAACAAAAACAAAAACAAAAACAAAAACAAAAAAAAAGGAAAATAATTTAAAAAAAAAAGGACACAAAGCTTTGTGGGTAGGACAAGGGAGGAGGTGGATCTGGAAAGAATTGGGAGGTAATGATCCAAACGTGTTGTATGAAGCCAGGTGTGGTGGTGCACGTCTTTAATCCCAGCACTTGGGAGGCAGAGGCAGGAGAATCTCTGAATCCTAGGCCAGCCTGGTCTACAAATCGAGTTCCAGGACAGACAGAGATATTACACAGAGAAACCCTGTCTTGAAAAACCCCCAAACAAACCAAAACAAACAAACAAAAAAATATGTTGAATGAAACTCTCAAAGAACTAAATAAAAAAAAAGTCTCAGGGCTAAGAGAGCTTAGTCAGCAAAGGGCTGCGGTGGTCAGCATGAGGTCCTGTCTTTGACTCTGTCTCAGACTCTATGCTTAAAAAAAAAAAAAAAA
>CABHPQ010146767.1:8809-21864 GCA_902168405.1 Peromyscus aztecus
AGGGCTGTGACCACTTTACAGTCAAATAAACAATAGCATTTAATGATTAATAGGTGCTCTAATGTCTAATGTCTCAAAATATGGAAAAAGGCATATAGCTTCCAACAAATTGTGTATATAGTTGAATGCTTGCTTCAATTGTTTCATGTTTGACATTAGCTAAAGAACTGGAAATGTAGTAAAAATAACCTGAACACACAATGCAATTTCATTAATTATAATTCTTACCTCCTTCCCTTCCTTCTTTCCTTTATTGGATATCCAACTTACGAGCATATTGTACAATCTAGGCAGGTGTTCTACCACTGAATTATATGCATGCCCAGCCTTGTTAATACCCATGATTTATATGAGCCCTCTACATTTAGTCATTAAACATACATGCAAATCTGTTTTTCTCCGTTTCCTCTGGTGGTGGTAATCCACTGTGCTATTCTGAGTATCCAGTAACAATAGTGATAAAAACAAACAAACAAATAAATCTCAGACGTAAGTGAAAGCATGTAATATTTAACTTTCTGTTACTGAAACTTAATCATTTCTTTGGTTTCTTCTATGCCATGGTCTCCCATGGCAGTATCTTGCTCAGCTAAATAATGTTCCTCTGCTTTTATAAATGAGCACTTCTTTATCTGTCAGAGCTTTGATGGACACATAAGTTGCTTCCATACCTCCATTCTTCTGCACGGGGTTGCAGCAGACGGAGCTCTTTGAGGGACTGATTTCATTTCTCTTCTGACAAAGTTTGTCATTTGGGATCCTACCTTATACGGTGAAACAGATCTCCATTTTTTATTATCAGACTAAGAATAAGGCAGAAAGTATATTTTTGATTTGGAGAACAATTTAAATCCATTCCATTTCCCCCACTTGCCACACAAGGAACATTGGCTAAGAGGTGAGACCAAAGTGAAGGATTCCCTCCTTTTTTTTATCGCCATGCTGTTAATCCTTCAGCTGTCCTTTCAGGTAACCTTTGTCCTCATTTCAACACCTGTCAAATACAAGTCCGAGCAAGGTATGGTGCTTCTTGTCTGTGACCCCAGTACTTAGAAGAAGAGGCAAGGGATTGCTACATGTTCACGTCCAACCTGGTCTCCAAAGTGAGATGTAAGAAAGCCTATGCTACATAGACACCCTAACTCTAAATAAATAAGTAAATAAAGGTCAACATTACTCCCTGTACATACTGAGTCAATGCACCATAATAATTATAATTAAAATATAGATACAATCAAATTTTTCTTATTAATTCCCTATTCTTAATTCCTCTTTCCTTTATTAATTGCCAGTGAGAGTTTTATCTGTTCTTTCTCAGATACTGTGGTATTTAACAACCGTTAATAATTGGAGATAATCCTTCTCTCTAAAATTCAAAATTTGAAGTTAATTCTTTTTTTATATTATCTCATCAATATTTGGTCTAATTTACATCTAGGAGTGTCATTGCTAAGGAATGTTGCTTTGCAATTACAAAACAGAATGCAAAGAGGTAGAGTCCTTAACGCAGTGCTGAGAATAGAATGGGTGGAGGAAGAAATGCTCTCATTGGTGAGGTTAGCGTCTCAGTATAGGAGGCAGCATCATGATATGATTAGGTGATGAAACATAATTGCATAAAGATGTATTTGCATTTCTATACCTTTGTGTATTTTACGATATCATTTTTATCATTAGCTTTCTTTCCTTTCCTTTCAATTTTTTGTGGAGAACCAATGAATTAATTGGACTTGATTAGATAGCATGGGTGAGGGGTTACGTATTGAAACATGAGTACATCACTGCCACAAGTCCTGCTCCATCATGGATAACAGCATGGAAGGTACATCATGCAGTTGCTTTTCAGTCAACTTTTCACTTTCTATACATTCTAGTTTCTCCCAAGATTATTGGAAGTGTGTGTGTGTGTGGGGGGGGGGGGGTGTTAGGAAGATGTAATGGCTGCAAATGTAAGACCTTAACAGGGTAAGGTAGATAGACCTCCACGTGTATGCTATGACCACCCACTCCCACACACAAATAAATACATGTTAAGAAAAGGTATTTAAAAATTGTTGTATCTTAATTATTATTATTTTATCTTACTATACATATATATTTTCTCTTTTTACCTTCCAGGTCCTTTACATATACACTATGGCTTCCAGTTTAGTGTTTTTGTGGGTTTCCTGAATGTACAAATGTACATAGTGTCCCTGTGTCTTTATCTCTCTCTTAAGCTGTTTCTGTAGCTTGCTCTTTCTTTCCTTCCTTCCTTTCTCTCTGTCTCTCTCTGTCTGTCTCTCTCTCTCTCCCCTCTGTCTCTCTCTCTCTCCTCTCTCTGTCTCTCTCTCTCCTCTCTGTCTCTGTTTCTGTCTCTGTCTGTCTGTCTGTCTGTCTCTCTCTCTCTCTCTCTCTCTCTCTCTCTCTCTCCCTTTCTCTGTCTCTGTCTCTGTCTCTGTCTCTCTCTCTCTCTCTCTCTCTTTCAAGACAGGGTTTCTCTATGTAGTTTTGGCGCTGTTTCCGGGAAATCACTCTGTAGCCTAGGCTGGCCTCGAACTCAGAGATCCGCCTGGCTCTGCCTCCCAAGTGCTGGGATTAAAGGCATGCGCCACCACCACCCGGCTCCTATGACTTTCTTCATGAAAACGTGTTTGAATGGGATGGTTCCAATCATTCCACCCCTTTGCTACTCATCCCAACCCAGCAGCACCTTGTCCAGAGTGTGTGGGCCCATCTCTCTATTTATAATGATGAATTGCTTTTTACCCATGAAAGCACTTCTCAGTTCCACAGACCTTTGGTCATCATCTTCTACCAGACATCCAGAACAGACTTAATAGATAAATCAGCCTGTACTGCTGAGATTCAAATTTCCACTTTAAAACCAATATATTTTAATTTTTTTGTGAAATCACATTTTTCTTAATTACAAATGCAGCGATTTATTTATAGACATCTTGGGAAACATAAAAAAGTATTAAGAAAAATATTAAAATTAGAGCAATTATAATTGTAAAAAGACATAAAAAAGATTGATACATAGTTCTAAGAATAAAATTTACTCAATAGGCGATGGCGGGACACCTTGCACAGCCTTGATGAAGGGCGAGGGTCTTGAACCTGCCTCCATTGAATGTACCAGGCTTTGCTGAATCTCCATGGGAAGCCATACCTTTTCAGAGGAGGGGATGGTGGGTGGGCTGAGGGGGAAGGCTGGAGGGGAGTGGGAGGAGGGATGAGAAGGGGGTCTGTGGTTGGTTTGCTGAATGAATAAAATTTTCTTAATTAAAAAATCACTCAATAAAGGCATAGTTACAAAAACATATCCTTTCAGTGTCCAGAAAATTTTACTTCAGTGTAAGCTAACCTGCGAACATTGTACCCCAGTCTTCCTGGACTTTAGGACATGGCATCTGAGTAAACCATGACATTAGGTCATGATATCCTATTTACACCCTGACATGAGACCATTATACGCAATGTACTGTAACGTCAGTATATATTACTAAATTCGAGATCATGGTACCTACTTTATATTAACCTGACCTGAGAGCATGCTTCCTTGATTGAACCTCTTCTGATATCATGATATCCCAGCAGAGCCTCAAATAAAAACATGATTACCAAGTGTCCATTGACCTGAGATCTCCGTACTACAGTCTACCCTCACCTGAGAAGCAGAAACAAAGTTTAACATTTTCAAGTAGAGTGAGCAATAGGGCATCCATTTAATCTGTCCATGCTAGTATTGATCTACCATATCCACAAGGTAAGATGGATCCAAAGATGCAGACACTCACCTATATTCATCTTCTCACAATATCTACTATCACTGTTGTCCAAAATACGACATTTTCCCTGCTTAATTTCAAACTTATAATGAGTAAATGCTACAAAGATCAATATGGGAACATAAAAATTAAGTTAAATCAATGTCTTATAATATTGTGAAATGAAGGCAGTAAGTGGGAGCCTGGATTGTCCAGTCATTACTAAATGTATTAAGTAAAACTATCCAATATTTTAATTCTATACTTGCTTAGTCAACTTTTGGGAAGAAAAATTTGAATGAAGCCACATCATAAGTTCTTTAAACTTAATCACATCAATCATTTTTCATGAACTTCTTCACACAGTCGGCCAATGTGCCATTCTAGGTAGGAGCTCCCAAACTTTATTTCCTTTAGCCAGTTGTAGTCACTAGTAAACCAATTCTAGCACTTATTGTTGGTAGACAACTAATCATTTATATAATACTTACCTTACCATCATAGTATATGTTTATTCTCTATGTGAAGCTGCATCACGGTAAGTCACAGCCATAAACTCTTTCTTATTCAACAGTGAAGTTTTTCCAGTTATTAATAAAATATTCACATTCCAAAAAATCTCAACTTAAACATGTCGATACACTTATTTTATGATTAAAATGTGAAGACTCATCCAAGAGCACAACATACCCTTGCTCTAATCAACCACATTGTGATTCATCTTTCTGCCTCATTTTAGAAAAGAAACGAATTCCTATGCGAAACCTCAAGTTTTCACAGCTTTTAGCTCTTCATTTTATTTCTAACTCAAGTTAAACTGACCTGGTTCTCTATTTTTCAAGTCCGAGTATGCAGATGGTTCCAGGATTGGGGTCATGAATAGAAATAATCATATTTTTCAAAATGTTGATCAGAAAAATACTTTTTATAATGTGTATGGTGATAATAAATAAGATGTATGTGGTGGTATTGTATTCCCCAAAATATTGTGCACCCTAATAAATTTATCTGGGGTCAGAGAACAGACAGCCACTAGATACAGAGGCTAGAAAATGGTGGCACTCACACCTTTAATCCTAGCATTCCAGAGACACAAATCCCTATGGATCTCTGTGAGTTCAAGGCCACATTGGAAAGAGCCAGGCATGGTGACACACGCCTTTAATCCCAGAAAGCCAGCCTTTAATCACAGGGAGTGGTGGTAGAAAGCAGAAAGGTATATAAGACGTGAGGACCAGAAACTAGCAGCATTTGCCTGGTTAAGCTTTCAGGCTTTGGAGCACAGTTCAGCTGAGAGCCATTTGGATATGAGGACACAGAGGCTTCCAGTCTGAGGAAACAAGATCAGCTGAGAAGTTTGCCAGGTGAGGTTAACTGTGGCTTGTTCTGTATCTCTGATCTTCCAGCTTCACCCCAATACCTGGCTCACAGGTTTGATTTTATTAATAAGACTCTCTAATATTCCTGCTACAGATGTATATTAATTGTGAGATTTTTTTTTAATTTGAATCTGCCATGAAAATTTGAAAGTGCCTAACTCTATAAATATCATCTGTGTGGGAACTCAACAATTATATACAATTAAGGTATACTATTTTATTATGATCATATAATTTTGAGTAACATTATGCATAAAATTCAGTCTGCTAGGGAAAGTAATTTTGGCATTAACAAGCTGCTCTGAATGAAAAATAATCACAGAGTTTGTCTGACAATAAACTGAGTAGAATTTTTACCGGCACATTATCATTCTAGTCGTCAGAGAAGAGGAAGTACTTTATATGTGGATGAGCTTTTCTTTTATTTTAATTGCCTCTGTAATATTATTAAAGAAAGACACGCATTAGACTAAGAAACACACTGGAGTTCCTGCTTTCCTTTCCTGTGTACATCACTGATCAGCCAGGCGTGGCCAACTTGTGTAATCTCTACTGGTGAGTTCTCAAGGTTGACTAGGATTTTAAAGAGAATGATCAGATTAAAATCGCATTTTAAAAGGAGTCTAGTAATCTAGATTTTCTATACAAGTATTGAAAGACAGTGACAGCTATAACTTATTATTGCTCTTAGCTATATTAGGCTTGATTTTTTAAAAATTATTTATTTTTATTTCATATGTATTGGTGTTTTGCCTAAATGTATGTCTGTGTGAGGGTGTGGGATCCCCTGGAACTGGAGTTGTTAGTTAAACAGTTGTTAGTTGCCATGCGTGTACTGGGAATTGAACCCGAGTCCTATAGAAGAGCAGCAACCAGTGCCCTGAACCTCTAAGCCATCTCTCCAGTCCCTAGGATTGAATTCTTTTTGTACTTTTGAGTGTACCATTAAGGATGATGTGAATACATTTATTTTTGTAGCTCATATATTTTAAGAAGTTCTATTTCTTTTCAAAGATCATTCATCAAAGATGATTCATACTTTATCCATAGTAACAGATATACAACAAATACCTAAAGTACAGTGGGAAAACTGGTTCACTTATTAATTGGCTAAATATATTTTAATAAGAGTATTTGCAAAGTACTATACTAGTGGCCAGAATTATTGCTAAAGTGTCAATACATTTTATTAACTTTCTTGATTACCTTCAGTATATATTTTAATATTTTAAGTTGTGTTTGTATGTGGTTGAAGAGTCAAGAAACTTGCTAATATTTGAAGAAAATAGTATTTCTTCATAAAATTGAAACACATTTTCTTTTAAAATTGCATGACAATGCAGGTACATAAAATAAAAGTTTATTTAAAAAATGAACAGAAACTAAAAACACCTCACAAGATTTCATGTAAATAAAGAACTTTAAAAGCAGAACAATTCTTCTAAGTTTCTCCACTTCCTTGAGTGTCAGCTGTGTGTGATAATGCTGATTTTCTTCAGGACAGGTCTAGTCTCAGTTCTCTTTGTTAGCATATGGAGCGACTGCTACTGATAGTTAAAGTCCTTTGAACTCTCAATCCACCCTTGCCATTTCCTGTGTCCATTTTCTTTACAGTTCTATCCTCCAACTTTGGTTAGAACCAATCCATGTGTCACTTCTCATTTAGATGGTACTTTCCTTAATGGGACTGTATCACATTCTCTACTCATGCTTGGAAGAGCATTCATCACATTATATTAAAATTCTTTTCTACATTGCCCAATCAACTCCCAAAGGTCAGAAATTCTGTTTTGGTCAGAAGTATATGTCCAGGACATATGTAACATCTAAACTGAATGAGTGAAGCATTGTTTAAAGGAGGAATAGAAAAGAGGGAGGGGTTGAAAGCAGGGAATAGAGGTAGTATCAGAAGAGAAGGAACAGCTCGTGTCTCTGTGTTTGCTGTGGGTTGGATGTGGTTGGTCCCCCCAAACTTCTCTGTTTGATGCATTTTCCCACTGTCATGATGTGAAACATGGAGAAAGATTTAAATGGGAAGTTACTGAAAGCACCATCCTCAGAGTAGGTCAGTGCGGTCTTCTTGGGCCACAGATAATTCCTATAAAATCATTGGTTATGAAAGAGCAAACCTGGCTTTGCTCTTTCTGGATTCCTGTTTTGCGACATGAATTCTCCCTCTCTCTTACCACTCCCATTATGCTGCTGTCAGCCAGGAGCTTACACAGCCATAGTTGTTCTTAACAGAACTCGGATTGATGGGAGTAATGGGTTTGACCATTTAGACTGAAATAGAAGCTGAATTAAACCTCTTTTTGGTTTTTAGCAATTGACCGTACTTCGATGTTCTGTCAAACCAAAGCAACACTGACAACTTCATTGTTATAGAATAAACTTATTCTATTTAACACACATACACAAATTTATATTAACATATATGTTTATGTATATTTTAAAGTTGAAATCATTTAACAAGGCATGAACCAACCAATTAAATGTTCTTTACCAGAATCCAAAACAAATGTCCAAGGTCTTTTTATGAATTTTGCTTGAAAAGAGATAAGTTAGAGGTTGTAACTAGGTATTCTAGCTTCATATAATGTTAGCTTTGTTACTTAATATTCATGTGATTTTTTCTCCTTTTAGAGTTTTCAAGTCACGGTTTCTCTGTGTAGCCCTGGCTGTTCTAGAACTCACTCTGTAGACCAGACTGGCCTAGAACTCAGAGACCCACCTGCTTCTGGCTCCCGAGTGCTGGGATTAAAGGTATGTGCTACCACCACCCTGCTATTATGTGATTAATTTATAAAACTTCTCCATGCCTCCATTTCAATATCTGGAGTCAGGATAAGAGTGCTTAACCTTTAATGTCTATATGAAAACATAACAGGCTAATAGTACAGCATCATTAGTTCCGAACCTGGAACAATAATGACAAATGACACATGGTTTCACTCTGACCTAAGCATAATTTTTCTTTGCGTCTATGTGGGCTTGTGTGTGCATGAGTGTGTATAGTAAATGTACATGTGTGCTTACGTGTGTGTGTGTGTGTGTTCTTGTATGTGGAGGATGTAGGTCCAAGGCAAAGGTCTCCCTCTCACTTAAATAACTGAGCTCATTTGTTTGGCGACATGGAATGGTCAACAAGCTGTCAGGACACTCCAGTCTCTGCTTCCACAAAGCTGGGATCACTTGTGCATGCCACCATGCCTGGCTTCTAATGTGGATGCTGCGGATTCTGACTGGAGTCCTTATAGTTGCATTTCAAGTGCTTTATCAATTGAGCTATCTCTTCTGGCCCTTGACATTGTCTTATGCTTCATCCAGTTTTCCCATCTATGTTAACCAGTTACAATTTAAAAGGTGAACCAATTTTTAATCTATCTTCAAACATATATTATATATATATAATAAGGACACACACACACACACATATATATATATATATATATATTTGTATATGTGTATATGTATATATTTGTGGCAGGGTCTCACTAGGTAGTCCCAGGTAGCCTAGAAGTAACTTTGTAGACCTGGTTGCCTCAAACTAATAGAGTTCAGTCTACTCTACCTGAGTGCTGAGCTAAAGGCGTGCACCACCATGTCCAGTTTTGTCCTCAAACTGAAATGCTTCACCGTTATATCTCATTTTCACATAAATTGTACTATTGTGTTCCATACAAGTTTGAAGTACATGATGTGATAAAAAGTTTTCTTGAAATGATAAATTGATCACTCTAGGGGATAAATTAAAATTTAACAATTATATTTAAAATTAGTTAAATTAATGAACAAAACAAAACAAACCAGTAAAGAAACATAATAAAGGTAAAGAAAGAATCATTAGTGCTTAGACACTATTATCTGAGTCCATTTTGAAGTGGATATGTAAAGTGCCTGTCATTTAAGTTTCTTCCAGAAGAGGGCAGTAGGACATTTCCTTATCACTATATGATTGTAAAGTATTTATGTTCTGTCCAAGTCATTGACACTAATCATTCAGCATTGGAAACTAATTTTTCCATAAAATTCTTTATTTTCTTGACTTATCATTTTATATTGTAAATCTTTACTATTGTGCAATTTAAAAACTGAATATCTTCTTTTTTTTAAAAAAAAATGACCCCGAGAAATAGAAAATAACCCACATTATTAATTCTTTTTACTTTTTTCATTTCATGAAAGTTGATTTTGTTCTCACATAATGCACCCATATTGTGATTTCCCCTCTCTCTACTCTTCTAGTTTATCCCCACCTCCCCTCTCATACAGATCTATCCCTTCCTTTCTACCATTAGAAGGCAAACAGGGTTCTAAGGGATAATATAATTAATATAATATTATATGATAAAACAAAAACTAACAAATCAGCAGAATAGGACAAAAAATTTGAAAAGAGCTCCAGAAAAGGCACAAGAATCAGATACAGACACAGAGTCCCACTTATTCACACACTCAGGAATCCCATGAACACAATAAACTGAAAGTCTTAATATATGTGCAAAGGTCATGTAGGGTAAAAGGAGAGAAAAACATAAATAAATAAAATGAAATAATAGAACAATAAGGTAGGAAAAAAGCCCTTACACAACATTATGAAACAAGGAAACTCCAATGATGTGGCTGAATACATTTTCTTTTGGGGCCATCTACTGCTGAGCCTACAGCCATCCATTAAGAGTAGTTTGTTTCCCCAGTGAGACTCCTTCGGGGGAAAACTAAATTTGTATTTGCAAGTCGTTATCAATTGAAGAAGGCTTCTGAGTTAGTAATGAGGACACATGTCCACTTCTCCTTTCAGCTCAAAGATCCCATCAGGTGCAGACCCACGCAGGCCCTGTGCATGCTGCCTCAGTCTCCGTGAGTTTACATGTGTGTCAGTCCTGTTACTGTGGTGTTATCCAGCTCCTCTGGTTCTTATGATCTTTCTGCCTCCTCTGCTGCCAGGTTCCCTGATCCCCCAGGGGAAAGATTTGATAGAGACACCCTCTTTGGGCTAAGTGTTCCAAGGGTACTCACACTATGCATCGTGTTGGCTGTGGGACTTTGTATATCAAGCTTTTCTGATGATGGCTGAGCAAGATACTGATCTGTGTAGATTCTCATTAGGAATCATTTTATTGCTTTGTACTTTTGTGAAAACAGTAGTATTTGGTTTTGTTGTACGTCATTGAACTATCTAATCTCAGGTTCTTGGTTAGCCAAGCAGTGACAGGTATGGGTTCCATCTCAAGAAGTTGGCTTTATGTCAAAACACATATTGATTACTTCTGCTCAACTTGACCCACCATTGCGTTATCATATCTTGCAGTCAGGACACCATTGTAGAGCAAAGCATTTGTGGTTCGGTTGGTGTTTGCCTTTCTCCTTCGGTAGCATGCAGAGTACCTTCCTGTACCAAAAACCCTAGGAAGTAGGGGTGAAGGCTGTGTATAGGCATCAGCTCGACCTGTCCATGTTCACTGAGTTGTGTAGGTGTCGTCTCCAGCAACAAGGCCTTGACCTCTGTTTGTGGAGAGCATCCTAGAATCTTGGCAACAGCCTGCTTTGTTTGGTGGTTGCTATGGGACCCCTTTGGAAAACTCTATGGTGATATTTTATTTGTGCTGAAATGTGATTTTATTTGCATGTTAATAAAGTTGCCTGGAGATCAGAGCTAAGAGCAAGCCATTTAGCAGAAGTTCAGTGGTGGTGGCACACGCCCTTAATCCGATCACATGGCAGGCAGAATCTCTGTGTGTTCAAGGACACAGCCAAGTGGTGACCCTAACCTTTATTCTCAGTATGAACCATAGAGTCCTGGAGGTCTGTATAGACAGGCAGTGATGAGGAAGTCATGTGGTTGGGTTTACAGCCAATGAGAAGGCAGAACAGAAAGGCAACAAAAAGACAGGACACAGGAAGAAGGTCTCTCTCTCAGGGGAAGGACAGCAGCAAGTGGTAAGATAAGGTGGTCTTAGCTCTTGGCTACTGCTCGATCTCTGGGCTTTTAACTCTTTATTTGGCTCTGTGTTTCTTATTTAATAAGACCGTTTAGAATTACATCTACACAACTCAATTAGATGTAACCGAATTCTAGTACTGGAAACTTCATTTGGTGACAAAAGATGTCCAGTTGGGGCTCTGTCTACCTCATTAGTTGGTGATTTCTCTTAGATCACCTTTATATATGTATATGTTTTAGGAAGCATCAACTGTATTGGGTTTCCATAGGACTCCTCAAATGGCCCTTGATTTTAGCTGTCTCTCCCCATATTCTGTTTGTTTTCCCCTTCTTCCCTCCTGCTCCCCACTGGATCCTACTGTTCCAGGCCTACCCCCATCTATCTGTTACTATCTATTTTATTTCCCTTTCCTAGGAAGAACTATCTCTTACTCCAGTATCTTACTATATATGTGTTTCTTGGATTGTAACATTGTTATCATTAACTTAACAGCTAATATCTACATACAAGTGAATACATACCATAGCTGGGTTTAGATTACCTCACTCAGAATGATTTTTTTTTCTAGTTGCACCCATTTCCCTGAGAATTTCATTCTTTTTAATAGCTGAATAATATTCCATCATTAAATATACCAAATTTTCTTCATCCATTCATCTGTGTGAGACATCTAGGTTATTTCTAATTTCTGGAAGAAATGAACATGGTTGAGCAAGTGTTTCTGTGGCAGAATGAAGCATCCTTTGGGAATATGCCCAAGAGTGGTATAGCTGGATCTTGAGGAAGATAAATTCCCATCTTCCTGAGGCACCACCACGCTGATTTCCATAGTGGCTATACAAGGTTGTACTCCCACCAGCAGTGGATGAGTGTTCCTTTTACTCCACATTCTTACCAGCATGAGCTGTGACTTTCTTCTGTTGCTCTTAGCCATTATGACGTGTGTAATATGGAATCCTGAAGTAGTTTTGCTTTTCATATCCCTGATGGCTAAGAATGCTGAATGTTTGTTTCTAAGCCACTTGAGTTTCCTCTATTGAGAATTCTCTCTTTAGAACTGTACCCCATCTTTTAATTGGGTTATTTGTGTTCTTTTAAGTAACTGGTTTCCTGAGTTCTTTATATATTTTGAATATTAGTCCTCTATTAGATATATAATTGGTAAAAATCTTTTTTTCCATTCTGTAGGCTGCCACATTATCTGCAAGATGGTGTCCTTTGCCTTTTAGTTTCATGAGATCCCATATATTAATTCTTGATCATTTACCTGTGCTAATAGTGTTTTGTTCAGAAAGTCTTTTCCTGTGCCCATGAGTTCAAGACTATTACCCTCTTTTTATTGGTTCTTTGTATCTTGTTTGTGTTGAGGTATTTGCTCCATTTGGAGTTAAGTTTTATGCCTAGTGATAACTATGGATCTATTTGATTCTTCTACATGCAGATATCCAATTTGACTAGCACCATTTTTTGAAGAGGATGCTTTTTTTTTTCTATTGTGTATCTTTGGATTGTTTACCCAAAATCAGGTATCCATAAGTGTGTAGATTTATGTCTGAATCTTCAATTCTATTCCACCATTCTATGTGTTTGTTTTTGTGCCAATATTATGCTGTTTTCATTACTATATCTTAGAAATACAATTTGAGGTTGACCCTCTAGCAGTTCTTTCATTAATTAGGATGGTTTTACCTACTTGGAGTTACCCTGATTCCCAAACCACATAAAGACTCAACAGACCATCTGAAAGAGAACTACAGACCAATTTCTCTCATGAACACAGTTGCAAAAACCTTCAGTATAATACTTGCAAACGAAATCCAAGAACACATCAAAAAGATTATCTACCATAATTAAATAGGCTTAACCCCAGAGATGCAGATAGGGTTCAACATATGCAAGTTAATTAATGTAACCCACTGAACAAACTGAAAGAAAACACACACACACACACACACACACACACACACACACACACACAC
>CABHPQ010146771.1:3458-15902 GCA_902168405.1 Peromyscus aztecus
GGGGGGGGGGGGGGGAGGGGGGGTCAGTGCACGTGCAAATGTGTGCAGCACGGTCATGCAATCAGTGCACGTGCAGGAGAGAGAGAGTGGTGGGGGAGGGGAGGAGGACCAGAAGAAGAGAGAGGAGGAGTCTGTGTCCGGCTTTTTAAGGATTCCCCTGCACATGCACTGATTGCATGACCGTGCTGCACACATTTGCACAATCACGCAGCGCACTGATGACATAAGACATAAGACCCCTTGCCTAGCTACTGAACTGCACATGTGCGGTCATATAGCTGGAGTGGCGAAGCCTAACAGGTCCTACAAAGAGAAAATGGTGGATGTGGGAGGTCTAGGCAAGTGTCCCTAGGGTGTCCCCAGCAAGCAGCAACTGGTTAGAGACACTGACTAGGAGCCACAGTGTCTAGTGGTGTCCCCGGAACAACACACTATGAAGAGAGGCAGATTCCCGCAGTTTCTGCACTTGCTTTCCAGGATCCTATAAAACCAGTTCAAAGGCTGAGCAAACCCTGACCCAGCTAAGAGAAGGACCAGAATCTGGCCCAGAGCCACCTGGATACAGACATTTAAGAGTGGCAGCCTCCGGCATCTTGCTACCCCACTGTGGGTTCAGTGTCTTTTTACTCGAGGTTCATCTCACCTGGGCTCTGAGCTGAGCTTCTCGCTCCTGTCCGAGAGGAGCAAATGAAGGCAGAGCAAGTTAGTGGGCCCACTCAGTGTCTGAGGCCAAGATCTGAATTCAGACCTAGGCTTGACCTCCAGAACCACTGGGGGGGGGGGGGTAGGAGAAAGGTCCTCATAAAATAGTTGTGGGAAGTGGGGTTGGAGGGGAGGGGTCTTTCTCAGCAGATAAGGACGGTATGTACCACACACTCAGCTGCTCAGTGGGGATTCTGCACCATCTACCAAGTAATACTCTGACCTCTATGGCCCGAGCCTGTAGAATCCCAGGCTCTGAAGGTCCCAGCCAGAGCACAGTTATGCTAGTCAGCTATCCTTGGCCCCTGGGTGCTTCCTGGACCACTATTGAAAACAGAGCAAGACCACGGGGCAGCCCTGGGCTGTCCAGAGGGAGGTGGGTGTTCAAAAGACCCTTGGGGTGCTCAATTTGAAGCCCACTCAAATGTAGCACCCAAAGAATTTCCAGGTGTTATCTGGAGTAAGGCCAAGTTAAACAATCCACCGAAACTTAGTGCCTAGGTTGGGTCAAGGACTCCACAGTGACTTGTATGCAGACTGCCCTGCAGAGGATGCCAAGCTCTTCTGAGATCAAGGATCAAAGACACGCATG
Organism: Peromyscus aztecus; assembly: GCA_902168405.1. Taxonomy (NCBI): domain Eukaryota; kingdom Metazoa; phylum Chordata; class Mammalia; order Rodentia; family Cricetidae; genus Peromyscus; species Peromyscus aztecus. The sequence goes on from CABHPQ010146771.1 coordinate 4,753, forward strand.
AGTGAGGTGCTCAGCATCCCACCACAGTCAGAGGCTCATGCACACCCTCTCTGCATTCTGCTATTGGCAGACAATTTCTTCTTGTGCTGGGCCATTCTAGAACCTTCTTTGGCTTTGTAACATCTGAGCTCATGGATATTTGGGGGATCCTGGGTAATGGTGCTAAGCTCTGATGACTCAGTCTGGATGGATCTCTCCCAGTCGCTGACCTTGGTTTAACTGCTTGCTGTTCAACCCGAAGGAACGAGTTCCTCTTAGGTAAAATGCAGTTTGAATGAATGCTAGGCCCAAGTCACCGGCCTTGAGAAGATCAAGGGAGACAATCTACTGGAAAGCACAGTGGTAAGCTTAATCATAAACCAGCGGCAGAGGAGTTTCCCAACACTGAACAAAACCCAGGCTGGCTTTCCACGTTCTGCTTGTCAAGTCTGTAGAGAGCATCACTTAAACCTCACCTCCTTGGCAAGTCTCCTCACAACTCCTCAAATGACACCCCACCACCTCAGCACTAAGAGCTCAGTCAGCTCAGAGGAACCTCTGCCTGTCACCTGTCCAGGAGCCACCTTCTAGTAAGCAGCTGCTCCCGGACCTGCTCCCTGGGTCTGCATTCATCACTGGCAAGCACCTCCACATTCAAGTACAACCAAGTTCAACAGCTCTCCACAGGGATTCACAAGGCAGGTGGTTCCAAAAGTGAGCAAATTAACATGTGGGCTTTAAAATGCCAAAGAAATAAAATCCATCAAGGACACAAGCTTGATGAGGGCTTCTGTTGGTGGCTTCTGGGAGACATTCAATCCCTTTGAGGGGACTGGATCATGCTCAGCTAAGTTCCATAGTCCTGCCTGGGAGGCCTCCTTCCAAGACCAGGCTTTTAGCTACTTTTACAGCCAATCCTTCAAGAATCTGGTAAAGGGGACTGGAGAGATGGCTCAGTAGCTAAGAACACTGGTTGCTCTTCCAGAGGATCCAGGTTTAGTTTCCAGCGCCACACAGCAGCTCACAACCATCTGTAACTCCTCCAGTCCAAGGAGATCTGTTTGACATCCTCATTTGGCCACAGGGTTCTGCACTTACATGCTGTGCAGACACACATGCAGGCAAAACAGCCACACACACACACACAAATAATAAAATGCAAGTTTAAACTGTTTTTTTTTTTTTAAAGAATCTTGTAAAGGTGTGTAGGAAATCACTGTACCTGGGAAGGTGTGCAGGAACAGCAATATTTCGAACCCTCTGTGAACCACCCTAGGGGGTCCTGAGCCCAGGGTACACCACATGTTCTCAGTGTGGACAGAGTGTTTGCAATGTCAAGGGAGAAGGAACAGACCCAAGATGTGTTCACTGAGTGTACAATCCAGGGCTGCTGGCAACACTGGCAGGGCACTGGACGGGGACAGGAAAGGTGACCCCTCAGTGAGACTTTGGACAAGCCACCAATCTTCAAATCTCTGCTCCTTCCACTGCCAAGTACAGTGTGGCTCTGTGGCCTTTTCAGCAGATCTCACGCCAGGCTCCTGGACCTGCCTCTGCCCAAGCGAAAATGCCAGTCACAACTGGGTGCCGCACACCAGGGCAGCAGACTACACTGCAGGGGTAGAAGGTCCAAGTTTGTCCCTTCCTTATAAGCCTCAGCAGCTTCCTCAGGGAACTGAGAAATCCCCCGTGGCTAGGGCCCACGTCCCCAAAAAAATTGCTGTGCAAGGGCTGGCAGCCATCCATCCCTGGGTCAGGCGTTCCTTGAGTGAGAAGAGAGACCTGGGGACAGGCAGGATGCACAGGCAAGGGTGAACATAGGATTCTGCAATTCCTGAAGGGCAACCTCACTTCTCAAGGTCTGGTGCCTAGGCCCTGCTGTGTTAAGACTCTGGATCTTACCAACTGCCTAGTCTCTTTCTTCTCCATCAAGTCTGAGCACACATTCAATCCCCCTGAAGTCCTTGAGAATCTTCCAAGACCCTGGCTTCATGTTTACTGATGGGGAAACAAATGTGCGTGGAAACTAGTCTATGCAAATGCTAAATTAATCTACGTAAATCCATACTAATTTATGCAAATGCTATTGTGGCTAGAACCAAAAAATGCCTGTGCTTAGAGGATAGTTTGTTTTGTTCTGTTTTTGAGACAGAGTCTTACTATGTAACCGAACCTGGCGTGAACTTGCAGTGATCCTCCTGCCTCAGTCTACTAAGTGCTGAGATCATAGGTACGTGCCATCACACCTAGCTCTGAGAAGATCCATTATGAAGTCTTTACATCAATAATTTTAAGATTTCAAGACTGAGACACAGGGCTGAGCATGAGCTCAGCTCGTGGAGTGTTTGTCTAGCATGCCCAAAGCCCTGGGTTCAATCACGGACCCCCAGTTCTGCAGAAACCCGTCACGGGGGCACGCGTGACTATCAACACAGCATGCCGGAGGTGGAGGCAGGAGAATGGGGAGTTCGAAGTCATCCTTGGCTACACAGCCAGGTCAGAGCTAACCTGGACTATGTGAGGCCCTATCTAAGCAAATAAATACAGTCTGTCTTTCTTACCAGAGCTCCTGCATCCATGAATCCAAACAACCACAGACAAAAATATTTAGACAAAAAATAATGTCTGGGGCAGAGGTTAATTCAGAGACTCATAACTGGTCAATGTGCTATGAGAAACACCCATTTCGATCAGTATTCCCCAAGGTCTGGGAACAGCACCGAAGAGAGGGGCAGAATGTATGAGCAGGGGAATGGAGTGGGGTACCGTGAAACGCTGCTTTCGGGGCATCACTCAGTGTACCCAGGGGTTCACAGAAGTTACAGTTACCTCTACTGACAGGCTGGACATGCCCCAGGGGCTGGTCTCACACTCATGTGCACATAGGCAGCACTAACTGGACTCAGTAGATTATAAAAAAAAAAGAAGAGGACTTGACGTTCGAACGAGGATGTGGTAGTGGTGGTCCAAGGGGACCTGGAAGGAGTAGATGTGATCAAAACTACACACTATACACTATACACACACTATACACACGCATGCAGTTCTCAAAGAAGGAGCCCATAAGACCTGAGTTCAGTTCCCAACACACAGGCCAGGTGGCTCATAACCTCTTACAGCTGCAGCTCCAGGGGGACCCAGCACCCTCTTCTGGATCCCAAAGGCACCTGCACTCACATTTGTGTCTACCTACACACACATATAATTCAAAGTAAAATAAACTCTTTTTAAATCATGTCTGCACCAAACCTGTACAGAGTCTGTCTTCACTGTTACTCCCTCAAGAATACACTGTGTAAACTCGACAGCATCAGCCTGCATCAGGTACTAAGAGCCACGCACGGCTGCAGTGGAGTACGTAGGAAGATGAGGGTAGGTTATATAGTAAACATGGTACTGAGGTACAGGACTGGATAGCCTGAGGGGATCATGGGTCTCATTCCCCATCCCTGTGACCACCAGGGGAGCTGCGCATATTGTCCATGTGCTTTTCCTAAATGTCAGTCTGCTCGAGGGGACTTTAGGCACAGGGCTGGGGAGTGAGTGAGCTTTTCTGATTGGACTGGAAGGGTCTTCCAAAGCCAAGTGTATTTCGTCAAGACATTCCAAAGCCCTCAATATAAACAACACTGGAATTCCCTTACAACCTGCCCCCGCCACCCCAAAGCCTCAAGTATGATGAGAATGTCTTACCTGTCCCCAGGGCCACACTCGCTTGAAGGAAGATAAAGAGGCCATTAGGAGTAACTTAAAAACCATGAGCAGGTTCAGGCTCCTTTCTCTGTCCTGGCTCCCCAGGTCCCCTTCACTGCTGCTGAACTTGCCCACCTTCAGCTGAAGCCCTTTCTTGAACGAAGATGCACAGACTTCATGGCTATTTCAAGGCAGAGGCTTTGGAAGATGCCAAGAACAGCCTCCTGTAGCCACTGTGGGCCATGAGCCTCCTTAATCACTGGCCAGAAACTATGAGATCACACTTGACCCCAGACAGGCAGGCCCACAGGCACCCAGGGAGAGACTCAGCACTTGAATGTCTCCTAGCCAGCAGGGGTTCCAGGCTAGTCAGGCTGTGGGCATTAGTTACTATGACTCAGTCTGCAAGCCAGTGTCCGGGGTCCTGTGTGTGATTTGATCCTAATTCACCGCTCAATAGTGGGCCCATAACTTCCTCCCATAAAGCCACACCTCCTAACGGTTCTGTCGCCTTCCAGTGGTACCCCAGGATGATGGCCTCTCAGGGGTATTCGAGATCTAAGGTAACACAGTCAAAATGTGTTAGTGACGTTCTACAATATCCAGGCAGGCGGTAGCTGCACAGAATGGCTTCACCTGGCCCCCTAAAGAAAATGTCTCACCACCACAGATTGATAGAACCCTCCTTTTAGGCCATTTAATTTCTTAATTGTATATTTGATTTTTAAAGAAACATCATCCTAACATGAAGTTTGCCCATTAATTTCTACTTTGCAGCTCATGTTTGTGGTTCTCCCTAGAGGTCAGTGAAAGGATTGGGGATATGGCACATGCCCAGTGGCTCATGTGCCCTCCCAGGTACCAGCTAAGGAATGAGTCAGCAGGAGGTGGATTGGAGGGCACGCAAACCTGGTAGAATTCTAGGCCTTGGCTTTGCTATCCCATAATAAGCCTCTGGGCTAAATCTGAATGAGGTCCTCTCAGAGGCTACAGAGGCTCCCGGGGCCTAAGACAACGTGAGAACAGTTGGTGATCATGGACGCTGCTGTGTGCTGGAGCCCAACTCAGGCTTGGAGCATGGGGTCAGGACACTCAGGACAAAGAGCTCGGCTCGCGACCTCGGGCTCCCTACTTAGCTGCTGGGCTGCACTCTTAACGGTCTTAGGTGAGAGACTAGGAGTTCAACAGACGCCCTGGTGGACAGACAGGGGGAGGGACCATGGTAGGTAATAAAGGTGGTGAATCTCTGGCTTCTTCCTCACCCTCCTGACTTGAGACAAGGGCCTGGCAGCTTAAAAGAAAGTCCTGGCGGGCTTTTGTCTCCCTGGGGCCCCTGCTGAAGGTCTGGCTCAACAAGTCCAAGGCTGGATCAGGACATGTTATCTTCAAACTGACTAACTTGAAATTAGGGGAGGAAAAACTTCAGAGACTAAAACAAAAGAAAAGAAAACAAAAACAAAAAAACAAAAACAGCCCTAAAAAGACCCACCTTTGCCTATGCTTTGCAGAGGGCCCTTTTCCCTGTGTGTCTGGGTGTGTTCAAACCCTCAACAAATGCCTTTCAACTGTTGATTCTGTCTGCTCCTGTTTTCGGTGCTTGAGATTTCTCCCATGCAACTTGTGGTGCTCAAGATTTTTCCTGCCTTTTAATTCTTTAACTGGTAGAGCACTTATCAAGCAAGACCCCTACACTGTGTCACAGGTACATGGGCCAGTCACACTGGTCTCAAAGATGACCAGACCCCTGCACACCCTCACACGGTCCATCACTTTGAATAGCAACATGCATGGGAATAGGGCATAATATTTCCAGGCTAAGCTTTTGAAACTGTATTTTAGGTGCTCCAATCAAACCACGGAAATGGCCACCAGCAGAGCTCTGGACATAGAAATCCTGGGAAGCTCTCTATCACAGCGACCTCCAGGCTGATCAAGTTGTGAATTTAAAGACCAAGAACGTGGGACATTTGTTTTCCTGGAAAAAAAAAAAATCACAGGAACTGACCCCAAGGTATCACAGTCACTGGGTGTTGGGCTCTTTGAGGGATGTGACAACTGGCATCTAGTCCCTGAACTTCACCCAAAGATGTATGACCTCAGGGTGAGCAAACAGAGCCCGCCTCACCTCACTGGGTTCCCAGGTGGGAGACACCAAGTCCCTGTGGCTCATTTGAGATGGCAAAGCCACCCTAGGGCACCGCTCCTCCTATTTCCTCTTCTTTGACATCTCGCTGGCCCAGTGAATCTGGCAGAGTGCCAGAAAAAGCAAACCATACAAATGCCACCCAGGGCAGAGCTGGGTGCTATGGTGTCGGCCTCTCACAAGGCGGCCAAAGAGCAGTCTCTTTAGTCTCCTCTAACATTGATCAGGATGGGGCCTGCTCAGCCAAGCTCTTCCCTATAGCCAAGACCAGTAAGTCTGAGGTGGAGGAGGGGAGAAGCAGCCCCCTCCCCCATTTCCTCCTGCACAACCCTCTGGAATCCCTAAAGTTCATCCACAGAGAATCACCGGGCAGCGGCTGATAGTAATTTCAAGCCCTGGCCCCCCTCTGGCCAATGCCAGGCCAAAAGAACGTGAGGAATGTGGATGGCTCTCAGCTTGTTTCCACAACCCAAACAGATCAACGCCTACAGGGCAAGGAGCTGCACTTATAAGGAAAAGTCTTGCTGCCGGCCACTTCCTGGGCATTAAAACCTCAGGCCGCAGGAGCCTGAACACTGACCCCGGGACTGACGGCGCCTGCATACTTCGTGGTACCCCAGGACGCCCAGGCTTTCTCCCTACTCTAGTGCACTTGCCGACTTGAACAGAGATAAGATAAAAATGATGGGGAGAGACACAGAAAAAAAAAAACCAGCAGCTTACTTGGCTTCACCACAGAAGGCACTGTGGATTTAAAGAGAACCCCCTACCAACCCCTGTGGTCAGCGGCAGGCTTTATTTAAACCCATACATGCTCCAGAATGGAAGATGACATGACCCAGCAGCTGTCCCTCAAACTCCCTTTTCAGCCTTCAGAGCAGCAGTCTTGTGCTCAGTGGAAGCCAGTCTTTCCCACTGGGCAAGGAAAGACACAAGGTACCTGCATATCATATGGAAATTCCTCCCCACTGACTCTACTGGGGACAGCGGTCCTACTGAGAGCCAGAAGGGAAAGATCCGAACAAACAGGAACTAATGCAAGCACCCACTAATCCTCTTCCTCCTGACACCCCTGGAAAGGGGGTGGAGGGGTGATCTATAACCTGCGGGCCAATGGAGCCAACTGCTCAACACTGGGCTGAGGAAACTCACGTCAGAATAACAGCTCCTTTGTGCAAACGCAGGACAGGCGACTGGCCCTGCCCTCTGCTGTCACCAGGGAAAAAGCTGCTCCACTGGTCTGTCCACAGGACATGAATGGGAATTCACAGAAAGTAAACGGGAACGTGGCCATCCTGGAAACACACAGATGCCAGCTTCAGACACCTGACCTTTCCCAGCTGGTCACACTGTGAGCTGACGGTAACTTCTGGAAGTTATTGCTCCCTGCTCTGGTGAGGCTTTGTGTGCTGGGAGCCTTCCCTTCTCTCTACCCCTGACATACACTCACTGGTCTGGGCATCTCAGGCACCAAATGCTGCTGCTGGGCAGCGGGAAAGGTAGCCACTTCATCCAGGGCCTGCTTACCTGCTGGGGATGTTGGCCTCCTGATGTCAGAGGAAGAACTCCGAGACCTGATCTTCCATTCCCGAGAAGAGGGAAGCCCTGCGAGACAGAAAGGGCTGTGTGAGAAGATTCTGAGGGTGGGCTCTGTTGTAAGGGTCTTTGCAGGGGTGAAATGGGGAGACAGACACTTAGACTGCAGATCCTTCACTGTGGGCCTCCCAGAGCTGCCCTGCTGGAAGGATCATAGCAGCCCCCTCTGGGCTAGCCTGCCTCTGGGCTAGCCTGCCCTTGCTTCTGCTCTAGCCACTGGCTATTATCAGCAGCCAAACCCAGGCAGATTCCAACCCAATGGAGCAGTGTGGTCCCTCCTGGTCGACATAGTGGAGAGGAGGGGGCATCTTGGTGACACAGTGAGACAGCCACAGAATGACCACCAGTAAGATACAGTGGGGCTAACGGCCCGAGTCCCTGGCGCCATCCACCCCAGGCCAACTTTCGAGCACTGAGGTGATTGTACTGCTGTGGGTATTTATAGGAATGCAGTCCTGGGCAGGGCAGGAAGAGAGGAGTCCATTCTGGACACCTTCCTACGTCAAAAGCTACTCCATCTACAACAGTGCTCATGCATACAGACTCATATCCATGAGTCCATACCTTCACGGACTAGCATCTGTGTCCCTGACCCACATCTATGTAACACACAACCTTTCCCTGTGTAGCCAGGGCGCATGCTGAGATTTCAGAGCACAGACCTCACTCATGAGGGCTTCAGCAGAAATACAAACCTCAGATGTACCAAGAGGTAGGAAGCACCCCAGAAAAACGCCATGCGTGGAAACAGATGGGCCGTGTAAACACACAGGTCGTGTTGGACATGATGGGCACCAGAACACCATCACTCAAAAGGACAGTGTAAGAAGACGTGCTCATAAACAGGAGAGACCGCAATCCTGAAGGGGACCAACGGGAAGGGCCATGCAGGCCCTGGAGCAGGCAAAACAATCCAGCCATCAGGCTTGCTGGAGAACGGCCAGCCATACTGTTCTTAGGTCAAACAAGTCCTCAGAACTGGGCGAACCCTGTCAGAGCGCTTACAGAACTCCACAATCAGGAAGCTCATGTCAAAAGGGGAAAGACCGTGAGCACAGCCAAACCAGGCTGACTCACAGGTACCCCACTAACCACCTGCCACTGCGGTGCTGAGGAACGGGAGGGAGAGGTGGCTATGCTGGACGCCCATCTGACAGGACCAGGTGACCCCTGTCCATCTTCCTGCTCTAACTCTCTGGAAACCCACAGTCTCTGCATAATGAAAGAGAAGGTATGACTAGGGAGCCAGGGCCCATCAGTAGTCATGGCTCAAGGATAATCATACTGAGCGGATGGAGTCATCATAAAGTCCAGAAGATTCTACATCTCCAGTAGACTCAAGAAACACCATTGTCATCCTCGGGAAGAATCTAGGGAACTCCCTATAAATCCAGTGCGGAGAGGACAACATTACCTTGTTTTCAGCAGTCTCAAAGGATCAGTATTTTCTCAAGCTGCTGAACAAGAGGGTGTCCGGGCGACCCTGGTCATCTCTCATGGTCCTGAAGGACATGAAATCTCACAGCTTGACCCTAGCTGAGTGCTAGAAAGCTGGGTAAAGACTCATGGCCACCATCCCACCAATTTCAAACCGTAAACTACAGAGAGACAGACTGTCCACACCCAATTCCAGGACGCTTACCAAGTCCCTCTCTTTCCAACGTTCTTAGATGACCTCCCCACCAAATTCATAGGCCACAGTATCTCAGAATATGACCTCATCTGGAGGGAGAATCTCTAAGGAGGCAAAACGAGATTAAGGCTCAAATCCAGTAAAAACCAGGTGATTTGCTAAAATGGAAAATATGGAGAGGCCCTGTGACCATTACAACAGATGGACGTGATGCCGGCAATGGCCAAAGGCCTCCAGTAGCCACCAGGGCTGGGGTGGGGCCAGGGGGCAGTCCCCTACAGTGACCCCTGAGGGAACCTCCTCTGCCTCCACTCCACACCCATGTTGGACCCCAGGTATCAGAACTGCAAGAAAGGTAATTGTGGTTTTGTGTTAAAACTGCACATCAAATAATCTACCACATCTCACACTCTAATCTGCCAAACAAGGAGAGTGAGTCTCAGGGCCTTGCCATTCTGCATGCTGCTGAGGGAGACAGACTTGAGATGGCTAACGTCCTCACCCACCTCACCTATTACAAGTCTTCAGAAAAGGCCCCACAGGGCTCCCTATTCCAGCCAATACCCCAAAGTCTGTACTGTCTCAACACCCTGAGATAGCGCTCCAGCAGATGGCTATGGATCCACGTCAGTCTCATACCTGCACATCCAGCCCTCCCATGGGCAAGTGCTGAGATTCCAGAGTGAACACACAAGACAGAAACAGGTGAATCCTTGCCCTACACCAGAAGCAAGCGATTAGCCTGTGGGCTGAACCCAGTGTGGTCATCTGCCTCTGTAGGACCCACAAAAGCAGAGTTTATGTGTGTTTAAATAGTTGGGGGAGGGAGTGGAATAAATCGAAAGACCAGTATCTCATGAGGTGGGCATTACATGAAATTCAAATCTCCGTGTCCTCACACTGACGTCTTACTGAATAAGCCAACGTGTCAGCTAATGCCTCCTCTAGGGCTTCTGGGCTAAACCACGAGGCAGCTTCAGAGACCTTCTGGCCCACAAAGCTGAAAGACCTGTTTCCTGGCTTTTCAGAGATGTTTACAAGCCCCTGTTCCATGCCAGGCTACTTGCGCAACGGGCACAGGGCCAGGCGGCTGCAGGCTCAAGCCAGAGGCAAGTGGGCCCCCACCCACAGGTGCGGGCTGGAGGCCAGGAGCGGTGCCAAGGGCAGCCAGCGCAGCGAGGGAAGGAGAGGCCCAAAGATGAGGATGGGGCCACAGAGGGAAACAAGAACCGACCCAATCCAACTTCAAAGTTAGTATCAAGAGCTAGTTCCACCCTGGAAAGAGGAAAGCACCCCAGGGTTCCTTCACAAAGCAGACGGGCAGTCCTGGCTCCTTCAGTGGCATGGTGCCTCCCAAAGCCTCCAAGGGCAGGTCAGTGCCACCAGCCCCTGTGGCATCCAGGAGTGACTTGAGATCTCAGGGCCTGGCTGTGCACTTAAGCCCTGGTCCACTCTGGATGCTACTAGCAGAAGAATTCTTATTTATCTTTGGTTTCTTGAGACAGGGTCTCATGTAGCCCAGGGTGGTCTTACGTTTGCTATGTAGCCAAGGGTGGTCTTGAACCCCCGATCTTCCTGCCTTCCCCTGGGACTGAAGTCTTTAACCTGCTTTATCTGTGACCACCATCTAAAAGCTACTGAGGAAGCCACTTCCTCAGGCAGGGTGCAGCCTGTGCCCTGATTATGAGCTGGAAACCTTCCTGGGGAGCCAATGAAGGACCACCCATGAGGACCATGGGAATGAGCAGTTCATTTGCAGGACTTGATGTGTGCCTGTGTAAACAACCTGGAACAGAGGACTGGTGACTGTCAGTCACACATGTATGTGTGCATTCAGATAAGCCTGATGGGTTTAGTTAGCATCACCTCGTTTCTCCGGACCTCCATTTCCTTGCCTGCTAAAACGAGGCTCTCCATCGCATGTGAAAAACTCCTATGTGAGTTGTTTCCTTCCGGCTTTTCAACAAGCCCATACAGACCACTTGGGAGAATGGACCTTGTCTTTTATTTCTTTGAAACAGAAAATACTCAGCACAGCACCAAGTACACAGCAGAAACCTCCCCAAGTGTTTAGAATTTCATTTCTTACATCTGAGTAAGGCCGGG
>CABHPQ010146772.1:0-16464 GCA_902168405.1 Peromyscus aztecus
CAGCCCTTGTCCAGACATCTTTAGGCAACCACAGTCTCATCCTACAGACATCCAGCCCATCCGGGCTCCAGGTGCTTCAGCTCTTCATCTGCTGGTCCTCCATGCCACTCCAGTTTAGTAGACACATCTTGGCATCATGCCTCATCTCACCTCCAGCTGTCAGGCCTCCTTCTCCAGCATCCATTCAGAGGTAGCGTGGTTCTTGACAGAGAACAGAGAAAGGGGGTCCCTTCTGAAGAATCTTGCTATCTTCAGTAATGTAGCTCTCTTTAGAAGGTTGAATTGATTCATCTCTTCAGGTTGACAGATTTCCTTCACAGAGCACTTAGTTTATTCATCACATTTTATTTAATTTTTTTGTGACCTGCATATACTCATATACATGAGTTACTTGTACTGTGGTGTTTTTAATAGAAGCAGCATTGTGGAAAAAAAAAAGTGTTAGGTGTGTTTTAAAAAAAAAAGTTAGGTGTGTTTTCCCTAGTGCATATAAATGCCAGCGAATGCAGCAAGAGTTGGTTCCATTGGCCCCTTGCTGCCCTCTAGTGGGCTGCTGGTATATCCCCTAGTTAGCAGGGAAGAGGTGGGGGACTGCTAGGTAGAAGCTAAATTCACTGGGGTCAGCAAAAACAAGAGCAGTTTGAAAGGCCAGTTACCACAAGTTCTCCGCCATATGTGGAATCTCACACAAAGGCAGATCACAAAGAAACAGAGGGGAGAATGATGGGCATTAGCGGCATTGGGAAGGAAGGCTTCACAATGGTACCCCAACACAGTGAGACTGGGGTGCTCCCTACTGTCTGCAGCAACGAGGCCAATTTGAGATTACAGAAGTTTGCTATACATAACATTAAAAAAGACACGGGAGAGGAGTGTAAAGATTCCCGACATAAAGAATCGATGTTCCTAAGATGCAAATAAATGATAGCTATCTCCCAAAGATTGTTTCATGCTGCGTCCTTTGAGGGAAGTGACAGAACACTGAAACACCATAGAAGGAATTCTAGTAAGGATAATGCGTGAGAAGTGTCTGCTCATACTTTCAAAAGGGATTTTGCCATTTGAAAGTTAAAACTAAGTGAAAGGTACTAATAAGAAAGCTTGCTTAATAAGCCCATTTCTAGATACCCCGTTATTACACAGAATGACTGAGGATCTAAAAATAAGCCAGAAGACAGGACACTGCTCTTTTCAAAGCCAGTTTAGCTGACACACACTGAGCACTCACTGGCTGGCACCTAAAGCGTGTGTGTAGGGTTCACAGGTCGCTCTGTTGACGTGCTGGCTTCCAAACAGCACTTGGAAACAGGAACCAACTCAAAGGCTAGAATGATACCCTGGCATTAGGAGACAAACTTGCTAGTACTTGAAGAGCAGGCAGGCCTTGGATGCTTTGATGTGCCTCACTATCTGAGAACCATAAATACATACATAGATTTGATACCCTTCCCTTCCTTGGTTTAAGTCCTTAATGAAAGCAGCCACATTTAAAAAACTATTTTATTTTATGTGTATAGGTTTTTGGCCTGTGTTTACGTCTGTGCACCATGTGTGTGCCTAGAGGTTGTGGAGGTCAGAAGAGGGTGTCAGACCCCTTGGGACAGGAGTTACAAATGGTTGTGAGCAGCCATGAGGGTACTGAGGATTGAATCTGGAAGCTCTGGAAGAACAGTCAGTGCTTTTAACCACTGAGCCATCTCTCCAGGGCCAGCAGCCACTTGATAGTGGCTTGATTATCAAGTAGACTCGATACCAAGTCTACAATGCCCAGTACCCAAAATTATGTGGAAAATAGAAAAAAATAAACCAAACAAACAAAACCCATAGTTACTGAAATAAGTTCCTACCACAAGCAAGCCTCTGGGACTATTCAGTAGACTCTGCAGTCTTTCCATGCCGAGACTGGGATTTTCAATAAGTATAGCAGCGGCGTCACAAGGACACATCCTTTCCCTTCTCCACCAGTGACAAGGAGGTGTCTAGAGACCCCTTGTCACCGTACTCTCCATCCTCTTAACAACTATTGAGAAAGGGTTCCTGAATTAAACAGCGACCAGAGAGGTGAGAAGAACCCAGTTCCTGCAAAGGTTATTTTAGTCAGAACTGTGAAAATTGATGTTGCCTTCTCCCTGGCCTGGCAAACCTTCCTGGAACTCACACATGCCGCAACAGTGTCTGCAGCACTGGGCTAACCCAGTGATGCATGCTGGAAGTTTGCATCTATGTGCTGCTTTCTCCCTGACCTGGCAAACCATCCCGAAACTCATGCATGTTGCAACAGCATCTGCAGCACTGAGCTAACAGAATGATACATGGTGGAAGTTTGCATCTATTTCAGACTTCTTCTCTGCCAAGAAAAAAAAAAGTATTAGGCATATCACACTGATTTTCTCTCACAGCGCACAGGAAACACAACCCAGTAATTTTAATGAGCATGATTAACTGTGTTCTGTAGAAGAGGAGAACAGATGATCAGAGAAGAGATGCACTTTGCTCATGAAGCAGGACCCACTTAGCTTCTACAATGTCCCACCCACCATTCCAAGGCATGGAAGCACTGTGTCTCTTCCTCCTCTTGTCTGTAAAAATGTGGTGCATAAAAACATCTCATACCATTTGATAGCAAACGAAGCATTTGGGCTTTTTTATTAAAGATAAAATAAAAAGGATCCCACAAAGGTGGCTGAAAATATGTCCTGGGTGGTGATTTTGAACAGAGTGACACTTCCTGGGGGGCACAGAATGCTCTGCAGGTGGTGTGGAGTGACATCAGAACAAGCTGTGCTTGTCCCCTGGGCTCCCCTGCAGCTGTGTATGACTGGGACTGAATTCAGGCCAGTGCATGACCCGAGGGCCTGCCCTACACCCTTGGTTGATAGAGTAGAAAAGAATAGTTATTGGGTAACAGAAGCAGCGGAGTGTGCGTCTCTGGGCAGAACTGGTTTCCAGATTCTTGTTGATGGGGTTTGTGAATGTGTGACCAGAGAGGCACACTTTTCCTCACCGTATCCTATAGGATGGAGGAAAGGAAAGCATAGAGGTTGATTCACTCGCATGAGAGGCTGATGCCAACTAAATACTCTCCAGTCAGTGCCATGAGCATTATCTTATTATCTTTTAAGGTACAGTCTATCTGCTGTCATTACTTCAGTCAATCTAGAGAGGTCAAACAAAGTCCCCAGCATCCTTCTGTGGAAAGCCAGCCCGCAGTCCCCGCCCATAGTTTCTCGGCTTCCCTATTCAACCACTAGGTCCCTGCCATGGTGCTTTGGCTAGAGGGAATGGGGTGGGGGCGTTTCCTGGGAGCATTCCTAGGCAGATATGCGGCTCTAATTAGGAAAACATAAATTTGTAGTGATAACAATCCACATATTTTTCCGTTTTAGCCAGCAGAGCTTAGCATCTGTGTTTCCTGTCCCTTTCAACAGTTGTCAGACATTTTAAACAGAGCCGGGCTGAGAACCTCTGAGAGGAATTTGACATTATCTATTAGGCTAAAAAAAATGGTTAAACCATTTGGACACTATTAAATCCTAATCCCAGAATTATTTATGGTCATCATAATAATGAAAACAACACACACACGCACACACGCACACATGCACACACGCACACACTCACACATACACACAGTACTTGAGGCAGTTACTGTGCTGAGGCATTTTTGTAAGGATTAATATTCTACTTTCAATAGTCACTACTAAAAGCATAAAAATATCTACTATCAGCTAGGATAAAAATATGGGCCACTGGCTGCTCTTCCAGAGAACCCATATTTAATTCCCAGCATCCCCATGGTGGTTCACAACTGTCAGGAACTCCTGTCCCAGGAGATCTGATGTCCTTTCCAAGCCTCCACAGGGCTGGCAGGCCATATTCTTGCAGGCAAGACACTCACACACATAGAATAAAAGCAAAGGAAAATTTTTATAAATGGAATTATTTTGCATACACACAATGAAATATTATGCAACTACCAAAAAGAACAAAGTCTATGATTGAACATAGATCTATAATTAGTCAAGTGAAAATACAAGCTATAGAGCAAGAGCAATATGCACAATTATTCTCAAATGAATGTGTGATATGAAATTACAGAGACTGAGTCAGTATGCTTAGGGTCTGTACAGGTCCTTTGGATATGCATTATGGCTTCCAGTTGAGTGTTTTTATGGGATTCCTGAGTGTGCAAATGAGTGGGTCTCTGCATCTGTATCTGTTTCATGGGCATTTCCTGGGCTCTTTTTCTTCTGATTTTGTCTTGTCCTATTCTAATGTGTTTGTTTTTGTTTCACCTTTTATTTTATTTTTTATTGTTATCCCTTAGAAGCCGATTTGTTTCTAATGAGAGACAGAAAAGGGGTGGATGTGGATGGGGAGAGGAGGTGGGGAGGAACTGGGAGGAGGAGAGGGAAGGAAAACAATATCATGATATAGTATGTGAGGGAAAAAATCTATGTTCAATTAAAGGAAAACAAACAAGGTGTGGCTAAGAATTATTTATTTACAAATAAACACATAAATATATCCTTTGAATTGATACACACTCTTATATACATACATGTATGTCTAAGGGGGTAAACAACTTATCTGAAATCAGTAAAATAAAAACAAAACCCTATGATCCATGGTATTTTTATGTATGCTCTTTGGTAATACCCACATTTTCTTTGCTGTTTTTGTGATACTTTAAAGATGCTTATGGAAAGCAAAGCCATGGTCAATCTCTGGAGACAAGAAGAGAGATCCTGAAAATTCTACCCTCAGTCACTTAGGGGAACATATCTGCGTGCAAGAAGCATGAACTGGAGTCTGGAAGGAAAGAGGATCCAGGGGTCTCTAGACACAGGGTGAACAGGAGCATGTGGCAGGCAGGTGTCCCATGGGACTGTGACCTGAACCACAGCTTCCTCGGCACACACACTATGTTCCCTGCCCGTGGAGCCCGAGATTAAATTATAATTTCAGATACCCCAATCCCTCTGGTTTACTAAAACAAGAAGGACCACTCTTTATTGTCTGTTGCTTGTACATTACCAGACGCTTCACTGTCTATGCACTTTATTTTGCTCACGAATGGGCAAGAATCCTGAGACCTGTGCCATTAAATGACTTCATCCTTGGGCAGCCATTGTGGGGCGCACTCACCAATCAGTCATTCCACACGGTGACAAGGAGAAGCAGGAGGTTCATGCTGGCAGAATAGTACTCCATCATGCTTTATCATGGCTGTGTACATGTGTCATGTACATATATGTATAATTGCATGCTAACTTGTGTGTGGGTGCACGTGTGCATCTACATGTGAAGAAAAGTTGGACGTCTTCCTTGGTCTCTCTCCATCTTATGTATTGAAGTAGGTCTTTTGCTGAAACCAGAGCCAGCCGGCTTGCTCTGGGGATGCCCTACCTCAGGCTCCAGGGTGCTGGGACCACAAACGGGCTGCATTTATAGGAGCACGGCGGATCTACACTCCAGTCTTCATACTTATGTATAAAGTGCTCTGTTCACCAAGCTTTCTCTCCAGCTTTATGATGCTGCTTCTGGTAACATTTCCTTTGCACACAGGAAGAATACAAACCCAAAGAATAAAAACTTTTGTAGAAATAAGTAAAACATATAGTCATTCATTAATGTAAGGGAGTGCCTGCTGTTATAATCCTCTTGTACGCTATAAAGACTTGCTGCTAGAATTGGTTTAATAAAACACTGATTGGCCAGTAGCCAGACAGGAAGTACAGGTGGGACAATCACACTGATGATGCTGGGAAGAGGAAGGGCAGAGTCAGGAGAGTCTCGAGGAAACGCAGAGAAGCAAGATGAGAATGCTGTACTGAGAAAAGGTACCAAGCCATGTGGCAAAGCATAGATAAAAACTATGGGCTAAATTAAGTGTAAGAGTTAGCTAGTAACAAGCCTGACTATTGGCTGAACATTTAAAATTAATATTAAACCTCGGTGTGTTTATTTGGGGGCTGCTGGCAGGATGGGAAAACTCAACCTACAAGTATCATATACTGCATGTAATTTATGTGTGATTTTTAATTTTTTAATTTTTATTGTTTGTAATCATGTATATGTTTACAAATACATATATTTGTATGTATTTGGGGTTGTGGTGGTTTGAATAAAATGATCCCCATTGGCTCATACAGTAGGATGTTTAGTCACTAGAGAGTGGTACTATTTGAAAGGATTATAAGGATGAGGGGATGTGGCCTTGTTGGAGGAAGTGGGCTTTAAGGTTTCAAAGGTCTATGCCAGGCTCAGGCTGCCTCTCTCTGTCTATGGATCAAGTTGTAGAACTCTTAACTATTTCTCTAGCACCATGTCTGCCTGCATGCCATCATGTTACCCGCCATGATGATAATGGACTAACATCTGAAACTGTAAGTCAGTCCCCAATTAATGCTTTATATCATAAGAAGTGCTTGTGGTGAGTGTCTCTTCAAAGCCATGGAATCGTGGTTAAGAGAGGGGACATGTGAGAAGAGGCATTAGATAACCCCGGAGATGTAATTACAGGAAGCTGCTGACTTGGGTGCTGGAAACCAAACTAGGGTCCTCTGCAAGAACGCATGTACTCTTAACTTTCGAGTCATCTCTCATCTCTCAGCGCCTGGACGTATTAGTTTCATGTGACTGCAGGTAAGCTTGCTTACACCAGCATCACCACACGTGAGAGCAAACACTTTGACATTTTGATAGCTGTGATGCTGCTAGATAGCAGGAGTTTGTTATTCCTATGGCAGGCATGGGACCACAACTATGTGTTTGTCACAAACAGACACTTCATTTACAATGCACAATTGTTTTTAATTATATTTTTGTTTTTGTTTTTTCTTATAACAGAAACAGAATTTAGAAGTCCTGACTTCCAGAATCTAGACTAATGCCTGGCAGCATGCCACAGAGGCGGAGAGATGGATGCATTCATGCACATCTGTACACATCTGCGAGCAGAAACATGGGCAGAGTGGGAGCTGCTGCTGCTCTGAGTGCGCTCTCCCTTAAGACCAGCACTCCCCCACTCTGTGCTAAACTTGCATTTGTGGGAAACGGTTCATAAAACGATGACTCAAAAAGAGTGCATAGTTTCACAATCTGATGAGGATGTCTCAAAGCTCAGCAGACCTGAACACTCTTTAGTGTGATGGTTTGAATGAGAAGTGTCCTCCATATGCTCAAGCATCTGAATGCTCAACCGACCCCCAGTTGGTGACACTGTTTCAGAGGTTATGGGGCTTTTATGGGGTGGGGCTTTGCTGGGGGAAGTTTGTCACTGGGGGTAGACTTTGAAAGTTTTTAGCCTAGCCCCCCCCCCCTCCCTTTCCCCCCCCCCCTCTTCCCCCCCCCCCATTTTTTTCCCTCTCTCGCTCCTTGCTGTGTGTGGATGAAATGTAATCAGCTGGTTTTTTGTCCCCATCACTACACCTTCCCTGCCTATCACCATGTCTTCCCCACCATAATGGCCTCTATATATTTGGAGCTGTAAGCTAAAATAAACGTTTTCTCCCCAAAGTGACTTTTTGTTAGGGTATTTGATCACATTGACAGAAGAACAGCTCATACACTCAGTATCTGGATTCACTGACTTTCAAGTCATTAGCAGTAATTTTCCTTTTAAACATTTTTATAATTTTATTATTTTTTTAAAATATTTATGTATGATATCTGTGTAGAATGTGTATGCTCATGTGTAGGTAGGAAGGCACATGGACATTCTATGGCACACATGTAGAGGTCAGAGGATAACCTCTGATATAAGCCCTACCTTCCACTTTATTTAGGGTAGGGTCTCTTGTTGTTTGCTGGGGCATACCCCAGGCTTGTGAGCTTCCAGGATTTTCCCATCCCTGCCCTCCATCTCACTGCAGAGGCAATGGGATTACAGATGTGTGATGGGATTACAGATGTGTGTGATGGCGCAAGATTCCTTGGGTTCTGGGAATAGGAACTCCTGTCTTTGCATTTGTTCAGCAAGCAGTTTGTCTTGATCTCCTCAGCACTTAGTAATAACTTACCATGTACAGTGGACAGAACGGTTTTCAGCCTGCTGGTTAGTTTGCCTCTGGAAGTAGGAAGGAATGAAGCTCTCAAAAGGGTATAACCTTACAGCACATAGGTTGCAGGGAGCATAGAAACTTCATGGAGTTCCAAGCAATGACCAACAATTTTACCAAACTGAGCTGAAGTTGCCCATAGAACAAGAATTGAGGGAACCTCTAAATCCACATTTAGAATGAAATGCAACAGCAACACATTAGGTCTATTTTTTGATACTTGATTCTTAATTGATGCTATAGTTGTTTAGTTACAGATGCTGCATTTCATTCATGTTGGGCTGTAATCCTGATCCTGGAAAGCTCCAGTATCTCTATGTGGCCAGAGGACTAAGATGTCTGCAGAACTGTGGGTTGTCATGCCCTGCCATGTTGAAGGAGACAGTCAGTCTGACTAGATAGAGGAAAGACACTAAGACAAATTCTATCACTAGAGAGCTGTCAGTGAATGACTCACTTATCCTGAGACCCAGGGGCAACTTTTCCTGAATACTTTAGAAGAACTCCCCCTGTCTGTAAACTACTGTCAGCTGCATTCTGCTACTTCGTGTGCATTGTATGCAGTGTGTGTAAGTGTTCCTATGTGGCCACATGTATGGGTGCATATATGGAGGCCAGAGATCAACATTAGGTCTTCCTTGACTGTTCTCCATCTTATTTTTTGAGTCAGAGTATTTCAGTGAATCTGGAGCTCACTAATTGGCTAGATTGGCTCGTCAATGAGCTCCTGATCTCCCATAATCCTCTTGATTACACCTACCACTCCCCACCCCCATCCTCAGTACTGGAGTCCATCCCCTGTGCCTCCACTTCTGGCTTTTTACATATAGGTCCCAGGATCCGAACTCAGGCCCTCATGCCTGTGTGACAACCCCTTGGGACTGAGTCGCCTCTCCAGCTCTGTACTCCAACATTGACGGCCAGTATCCTAGTGAAGGCAACAGCTGAGCTCTTCATTTACCACACCTGCTCACACAAACAAACTTATGCAGAGGCCCTTCTCTGAAAATAATAGCCAAACACCAACAAATACTTACACAGTATTTATGTAGTTGCTATTTCCACCTCATAAAAGAGGGAGTCTGGGTACTGCTTAGGTTCACACGGGTTCTGACCTTGAACCACTTTGTTTTTGCTATGTGCATTGAGAGGCACTGGCCTTCTCTCCCACACTTGTGAGTGAAACAAGTTTCTTTCTCTAGAAACTTGCCTTTTCAAGCCAGTCAGTTTTGAAGTTTTCCTGTATTAAACCATTCATTTCTTATTGTCTCCCAAATGCACCTACAATTCGAAAGACCACACACCTGACACCTAAAAACTCCCAATATTTGGCTAGTATTCTAGACTGGGTCACATGTCCTTTCTACTTTCTAGTTTTAATTATTGGGGCAACCACACTTGCTATGATTTCTCTACAACAGGAAAACGTGTGGACATCGCAGCTTTCTGTCTTAGATCATTCTGCAGACCTCACCTAGTCCATGGCTTCTCAGTCATTCTGCGATGCTTTCTTAACTCCAGCACAGCTTGTCTGAATTCCTATTGGACCACAGAATAAAAATCTTTTAAGAACCCTCAACATGATATGTTCCAAGAGACAGCAAGAATTTGTGTAACTGCTTGGAGCATTTGTTTTCATTGCAGAAAGGTGGAGATGGTCCGGGTTGCTTAGCAGATAAAACACATACCAGTGTCAGATACCCTTGAAGTCTTCCAGCTAAGCATGCCCTTAAAACCAGCCACTTACAGTCTAAGGCAAGTAACTGCCTCGGAGTGACCTGTAGAGGGCAGTGTTGATGTGTATTCTGTACTGCATTCCACACTGCCACAATCCAGGCATGAGAAGAAATGGGGGGCGGGGGTCTAAGAGTTCAATCATGTTTTTAAGGATACCTGATTTATTACTCTTATTTCAAAGTATCTTATAATATATTACAACACTATTCTTCAGCCAAACTCCCTGTTCACTTACTCCAGTACCATGTGTATAGACTGCTCTATTCTGACAATTCTTTAAAACACTAAAACTTTTTCTGTTTTGAACTCCAGCTCAACCCCAGGCTACTGTGAGGTCACGCCATAGCAGGTTCTGTTCTTCTTTCTCGTGTGCTGTGTCCTTGGCTCTTCGCTTTGCTCAGTACGAGCACAAAAAGGAGCTGCCAAGACCGTCTCACCAACAAGGGCGTTTGTGTAATTAGATCCATTGTCCTTGGAAATATTTTAATATTGCCGTGTTTGGAAACCAAAGTGATCCCCAAACTGACGTTAAGACATAACAAAAATCAAAGAGCTCAAGTTGCTCTAGGCATTTCTTTGAAAGTAGAAAAACAGTTTCCAATGCTGAGTGGGATGGATTTAAATGAAGGGAAGCCACAGCTCCACCACGGCCATTCGTACCCACCGGCAAAGAGGGGCAGCCTTGCTCTGCTCACACAGAAACAAGAGTCCTGAAGACCTGCACTTCTACATTCTCATGAAAACAGCCCAGACAACCTGAGTACCCTCCCAATGCAGGCTGCTTCAGGGCCAGAGAGACAGACCAGCTTCACCGCTCCACAGTCTATTAGGAGGTTAGGGCATGAGATGAACATTTTAAAGAATGAAATTTTATAATGGAGAAGAAAAGCAGTCAAAACAACAAATATCAAAAGGACAAAGGCATCTCTTGAAATTGGGTGGCTCAGCAACTGATTGGTGGGCCTGCAGGATGGCTGACTAAATCTGGAGAACGGAAAAGCACAGGGCTGCGTAACACAGATTAGTATCTGAATCACTTGAAACTTGGCAAAATGGGTGTTCTAGGCCAGTGTGTCTATCCCTGGAAACTGGGCACCTGGCTGCTAATTCCCTCTTTGCCCACTTGAGCAAAATACACAGTGAAAACCCAATAGCACTAACATCACTGCTCCCACTGTGCCCCTTAAATCACCCTGGAAAATCTCCAAGCCTGCAGCGAAACAAAACAAAACACACAAAGATACCCTAGGGCTGGGCTTGCGTGCTAGTGTGCCTTTTACATGTGATCATGTCCATTTGTCAGCGTGTCTCAGTCTCCAAGGGAAGGGTCTGGGTTTGGGAAAGTCTGTACCAGAGTATCAAACCTTCAACCCAGCTAGGCATTGGGCTAACCTGTGGAATTGATGGGAACTGTCCTTCTGAAAGACTCTTTGGGGATACTCTTTCACAGAGCATTTCCTACAGGTTTCACGCTTACATTGGTGCTCTGTGGACAGTTAGATCATCATTTAGTTATAACAGCAGTGACTATGTTTTATTTACTTCTCATGTCTTCCATACCATGTAGTATGCAAGCAGGTACCTAATAAATACTTGAATTTTTAAGCCTCCCCCTTTTCCTCCTTTTACTGGAAACTGACATACTCTTACTGATTGTGACAATTATTTTACTGAAAAAGTACCTTGTTTTAAGTTCACATCCACATTTAAACACTGTGCAAACTTAATGGTGGAAAATACTGAGGCTAGATGATGGGCCAAGATGTTTCTAAGAAGAGTGGCATATTTTGAGTTGTCTGGTTGTTTAATGGGAACCTTTGCATATGGTATTCTGCATCAGTTAGCTAATTCCTCTACTTACTTTTATACTTAGTAAGAACTCTCTGAATTAAAAGCTCATAGTGGAATGCATGGAAAAAATATGGATCTTGAAAGATGCAACAATCATGAAAAAGCAAGAGTTCTAAGTGATAGAACACACACACACACACACACACACACACACACACACACCTCTTATTATGAGTTGTTCTGATGGTCCATTAACCAAGAATGTCAATGACACAAATAGCTGTTGTGGTTTGCTTCTAACAACATGGGCCTGTGAGAAAAGTCAGCCAGTTAGCTTCTCAGCTTCAAATAATTCATCCCCTCTCTTTCTTTCTCAACAGTAGAGTGTCATTCAATAACAAATATGTATTCTCATTGAATTTGGGTTCTGGGAGTATTATTTTTATTGTTTATGTGGCTTATCTCTTGCCAGTTTCATGCACAGACAAAGATGTGATTGAGGTGAAAAGTAGAGGTCTAAAAACTCATATATCCAAGAGTCATGAGATTTGAAGCCAAACCAATAGCCATCCCAAGTCACATAAGCTAGCACCTTGGCTCTCCAGGATGGAAGTCTGATGCCAAATATCTTTGAATTGTGGAATTATAAGCACCCTGGACTCATACAAAATGAAAAGCATTTTTCAAATGAACAAATGGTTTCTGTGTTTTCCATGAATCTTTGGGCAGGGCTGAAACCAGAGGTGATCATCAGAATGAACACAGCGGAACCATTGGAGGGGATGGACTTACAAATGAATGAATTCCTTAAAGAATATGTGTTTTAATATCAAGGATGAAAATCACCTACAGGACAACAACACATTGGTAGCTCTTAGAACCAGTGATAACTGGGTTGGGATCTGGGTTGCTGGAAAATACCCCAGAAGTTTATCAATTAGATTTCACCTTCAAGATCACACTGCTGTGTTGAGCTAGATGAAAAGTTGTGACATTTCTAAGACATTTGCTGGTTGGTAAATTAAGCTGATATAAGGTCATCTTCACTCAGGTTTGCTGTTTCCTTGGATACAGGATGAAAGGATGGAGTGGCCGTCAGTGAGCTCTTGTGCCACGGGTAGGCAGCCTCAGTTTACCTACGTGACTGTGGTAAGCAGAACAAGATGGACAGCTCAGACTCTAGGGTAGTGAAAATGCTTCTTTCTTTATGTTTTGTTTCTTTAACCATTAATTTTTGAAATAAAACTTTGAACAACTCATTTACTTATTATATTTATGTATATAGTATTTCCCCTGCATGTGCGTCTATGCACCATGCATCTACAGTGCCCATGAAGGCCAGAAAAGGGCAACTGATCCCTTGGGATTGGAGTTACAGATGGTTGTGAGCTGCCAGGTGGGTGCTGGGAGTACAATCTGGGTCCTCTGGAGAGCAATCAGGTGCCCTTCACTGCTGAGCCAATCTTTCCAGCTTTTGACCATTTCAAACAGTTTATTTGAAGTTTTTTAAATTTTCCTTTCAATTTCATGTTTCCAGCCTTTCTAATCTTCTAAATACCTTATTAGCAGAGATATGCTCCTGGGCTGTGGAGTGGTCCCCTTCCTGGATGGCCATACACAGCAACTTACAATGCCAACTACCTTTTGTTCCAATTGTTCCTTGATGAACCTAAATTTCAAAACCATCTATCCTTGCTTAGGAATTCACAGCCTCTCATTTTAATTGGTGTGTGGGGTTCCCAACCGTTCACTGAATCTTTATATAAGCAGCAATTACTCATGACTATGGCCCCAGGTATCATCTCAGCCATGGGGTTTGCAACATTTTATTAATTCAGGTGTCCTATGGAAAATTTCATGTACTCTTTACCATAAATATCTATATATTAACAAGTTTAAGCAACATGCTAAAAGCCACAAAGGTGACTATTTGCTCATAAGTGATGTGCAAAATAGTAAGGACATAGCCAAATTGAAACACCATTTTCCCCTCTAAGTAACGTATAAGACTGCCTACAGCCATACCATCCTGAGGGCACCTGACAAGGTTATATATACCTGGTTAGTAGTGGGATGGGAGAAATGTATAAACTATCAAGCAATATGAAAAGAACTGGAAACAACTCATTATAAAGACAACTTAACCAGACAACACCACATACTCCAGGATCACACAGATCAGGGCTGACCCTTGTCACAGAGATGCAGCTTGCTCATTCTTATCCCACCTCAGTGTCTATAACTGAAAATTAAAACTAATCAAAGAATGAACCCAAATGGCATTATTGTGAAAATCTGTCTAATGCCTTGTTCCCTCTTATAGAACCTAATAAATTATTTCAATTTGCATGCATATCTATTCTTATGTCACTATGTATCCAAGTGCCTACCATATGCATATATGTGTTTTATTCTATTTGCTTACATGTACAGTAATTAATCTGTTATTTAGCCAATTCAGGTGTCCTGTTGCACTCAGCCAACAAGCTGAATCAATCTTGTGCTTGGATGAATAGACAGGTTAAAAGAATCAGTATTTCTTGTCTTTATTTCTACATTTCTATTCTTTTCACTCTTTCCCAGTTTCCAGGGTGTTGGGTAATGGAGGGACATCATCAATATCTCAATTCAACAAACATTTCTATCTTCCAGTAGAAAGCATACCCTTGGTCAGCCCTAGCATCTGCCTCTAAAGTTGAGGACAGTGGCTCACTCTGCAGCCTGACAACCAAGTCCTGCCAAATAGTAGCAGATGGCATCTCCTCACAGATGCCTACAAGTCACATGGTCACCAAGCAAATGTTCTGGATCCATTAGGGCAGATCTATTCCAGCCATTGACTTTTCAGTTCCTCCTCAACTTTGGCAAACCGAATACAGATTCTGGATCATTGTCACATTTTTCCATGACCCTTTCATTGGAAATGTGTTTTTAAAGAGCAGACTTCTTTTTCATTTAGTTTTGGTCTTTAACTTCATCATCAAGTGATAGAAGGGAATTGTAGTTTTGCAAAATCATTCACCAAAATATCACGAGACAGACAAGCAAATTCTGTTTCTATCTCAACTACTGACCAGATACCCATAGTTTCTTTCCAAGGGGAGATAAAAACAACCACATCCAAGTGGGAAGGAATCCTCTCTTCCCTCACCAGATGCATAGCAGCTGATTTGCTGTCTATTGTTCTTGTTCATTTTTAAGCCACACACATCCAGATGCATAGAACTAGCCTGAACCTAGAACATTAAAAAGGCATTGTCCTAAAAGAGCATATAAAATCTTAATGATATTGATCTCCATCATGGACTTTCACATATCATTAAAATGAGAAGAAAGGCCTGGTTTGGGATGTAGGTCAATCGGGAGTGTATGTCTAGAATGTGAAAGGCCAAGAGTTTGATTCCCTGCATTAGTCTCAGAATCAGACAGACAGAGAAAGGCACATAGACATTGTGAAAGTTTTTGATATTTTGTTTAATTTTTTGAGACAGGGTCCCATGCAGTTGGGGCTGGCCTCAAAATCACTGCATGGCAGAAACCGGCATTGAACTCCATATTCTCTTGCTTCCTGCCAAGCTTTGGGGATCTAAGTGTATGCCATCATGGATGGCTTGATTGAAGGTGATTTTCTGGCTTTTATCCCTCTGTCTTTACTTCTGAGTCAATAAGACCTCAGCACAGATTTTTCTCTAAGTTCCATACCCAGCTTTTTCTCAACAAACGCCATGATAATAATGACCATAATTGCCACACCATCACAATGTACCAAGAGTGTTATAATGACTGACATGTCAAAAAATTCTATCTGAAAAATCTTGTACCATTTGGAGAGTCAAAAGCAAGCCAGTGTGACAGGAAGACACCGGTAGGGCAGCAACAGGAGTGGCCGTGTTCTGGAGGACTTTGAGCTTTGACGTGGAGCTAGGTGTGAATGCTGAGTGAGAAGGGAAGGGGCTGAAGGCTTTATACAGCTAGAGCCCAGTTCAGACTAATTCAGGATGATCTTGCTAGAATTTTGGTGGAACGTGCATTCCAAGGGAATAAGTGAAAAAGTCTAGGAGAGATATGTCATGGCTTCTGTGAGAACAAAGAGACAGGGATGGACGGAAGACAGAGGGCAGGCACCATTTGGTAGCCGAAGGAGCACTACTGGCTGGCAAACTGATTCTCATGTTCTGAATTCTGACATGTTGAGTTCTTTATTCAACTAAAAGCACACTGACCACTCAGCAAAGAAATGGCATAGAAAAAAGTATAAACAGACTCAAGCTATTCAAAGCCAAGGATGTTAGCAAGGCAAGACAAGGGAGAGGCAAGAAAGAGGAGAGCCAGGTGAGAAGTCCAAATGGTCCTCCTAGACCAAAGCTAGACATGAGAAGAAGGCAGGTTAAATCAGTCAACAGAAAGCCTGGTGCGGCATGATCTCCAAATGTTCCTTTTATCTTCAAGCATTAAATAACATCAAAAGTCAATCCACGGTGTTCCAAGTATAGAGACTGGGCACCCACCCTGGGGCTAAAGTAGACAGTAAACAGCCAAGAAGGGAATTATTGGAAATTAAAGAGACATGCCTGGTCTTGTGCTGTTTGCAGTTGACTGTCAGAGGAAGAGAGCTTACATAATTTACAAGTGAAGAAGGGAGCTCCAGCAGAGGAGAGGTGTTGTGTTCAGCACATGATGCTGAAACAGCCAGATACCCACATGTGGAAGAGTGAGACCGGGCTCCTTCCTTACACACACACACACACACACACACACACACACACACACACACACACACACAGACACACACACACAGACAGACACACACACATACACACACACACACGCGCGCACACATGCGCACACACACACACACATACACACACACACA
>CABHPQ010146773.1:0-29258 GCA_902168405.1 Peromyscus aztecus
GGACAGCCTGGTCTCTAGCCGGGGCCAAGGTCGGTTTGGCCTCAGGCCCCAAGCGGTTAGCTTAAAAGCCGGTGCTACAAACAACTCAGGCCTGCCTTGCCAACAGGGCCCCTGCCTGTAAAGCCAACGCACGGGCCTTTAGTCATTACAGTGTGATCAAGAGTACAAACAATGTCTCCATGTTGCTCTTTATCTTCATTTGTGTCACCAACTTTCTTTACACAGTTGTAGTTCATTTTCAATCTAAGTATTTTGAAATGATTTTTGTAGTTGTATTTTGACTTAATATGATAAACCATTATCATAATTAATATGTATTGTTGGACATCTGAAGTTTTCATTATATGCCACTTGGAGTTTTAAAATCTCCTTCTCGTTATAAACTGAGAACTGGGGATGTTTCTAAGAAAAATACCTTAAGGAGTTGGAACTACCTAGAAAACCACCTCAGCAAATATTTTTAGTGACATGATCATGATCAATAAACACATATATTCTATTCTAATGGTTAGTGTATTTGTCAACCCATCAAAATGTAGAATCACCTGGCAGATGGACCTCTGAGCATGCCTTGATGGGGAAGGGATATCTTAGCTATATTATTTGATGTAGAAAAATCTTATTAATGTGGTCTGGACCAAGGCTGCTTAGGTGGAGAAAGAGATCTGAGAAATAACATGCATGTATGTATTCATTGCTAACTGTGGCCTTAATGGGACCCATATCCTCAAGGTCCTGCCACTGTGACTTACCTGCCATGATGCACTGAAACATGGAACTGTGGACTAAATGAACCCTCTCTTCCTGTGGCATCTTATCATAGCACCAAGAAAAGAAACTAAGATGCTTACTCTTTAAAATGTGGAATTGGTGAGTTATGATGTTACACAACAGTAGCTATGCTGAAGAGGTGGAGACAGAAGGATCAAGAGTTACAGGCCAGCCTGGGCTATCACTTAGGGCTGGAAAGATGGCTAAGCTGTTAAGACTTGCTGTCCTTCCAAAAGATGGGAGTTCAGTCCCCAGTAATCATGTCAGAAGGCTCATAACACCTGTACCTCCATTTCCAGGGCATCCACACCTTCTTTTGGCCTCCATACACACCTGCACACATGTGGAAGACACTTGCACAGGCACATACACATACCATAATTAAAAATAAAAAAGATAAAATTGCTCATTCAGGAAGTATGCCAAGTTACCTGATCATATGTCATTGATTCCATGCAATATGTGCAGAATGAACAGGGACTTTTAACTATTAACTTCTCAGCAAATGGTTCCCAGGGATAATTATTCATAAAATGCTTTATTATTATTGTTATTATTATTATTATTATTCAGCACAAATTTTCACAATTTTGTGTAATACATATATTATATAGAGAAACAGATAGATTGATTGAGAGCTATACAGAGTCCATAGATCTTACTGAAAATGTCTGACAGAATTAGAAGAAAAGATCCCTGAAATTCATTCACAAACCTCTCATGAATATATATATATTCAAATAAGAATTTTTTAGTCTGGTGGCAAACTGATCATAGTCCTTCAGGATTCCTAAAAATCCTCTGGATTATTTTTATATATACTAATAAGCAAATTTCAGGAAAAAAATAAACATGCAAAATAGATGTATTGGCAATTTTTCTGCAAAATAGAATGGTATATAAAAATGTGTGCCTTTGAGCACAATCATAAACATTTTGAAATATATTTGAGATTATTACTAGCAGGTTTCTTTTAGACCATCAAATAATTTCTTTCATTATCCTATAACAAGTCCAGTTTTTTTTCAGAAGATGAATCAATTAGAACTTTCATTAATTTCTTGGAAATTAAGATCATCTTTATAAACTTATACCTTCCTTTCCAATATTCCCTGTCAAATGAAGATTTCTATGAGTATGATGGTTTGTAGTTCTTTCACTCCATGAATGGTGTTCATGGTCCATCATGTGTGGTTTTGAATGACTGTGTCTTGAGACTTCATGGATAGAGCTATCCTCAAACTGGAGGTAAGCCACAATTTCACACACTAGAAGTATCCACTTGTGCATGTTGAAGAGAGAACTTTGCATGGTCTTGAAGAAAGTAGAAGAAATGAGGGGAAATAAAGAGAAATGAGAGAAACATTTAGATTTCAAAGGTACCAAAAATATGGGGATATGAATTGCCTTTGGACCTATGTTTCTGTCTGACATCAGTTCTCAGGCTGGTGACTCTAGTGGAAGGGCGCTTCTCTATTTAGTGTCCCTTGACCCCCCTCCCCATTAAACCCATAGTATCCAAGATACCAGGGCTGTAAGCAAGGGTGGTGCCAGATCCACTAGTGTCAATAAAATTTTTGTTTGGGCTACAGCAGGACATAAAACAATTAGATATCACTCTAGTGAGGAGTATATAATTTATTCTCTACCAGCTTACTCCAGCATGCTTTCTGGGGCTGATGGTTATTTTTACCTAGAAAGCTGTGACAAATAATGCTGTTCCCTTATTATTTTAATTATGAGTGAGTAGTCCTGCGAACCATCTTCACTCCATAATAAACCACCCCAAAACTTTCTCAGAGAACTATGCATAGCTGATAGGACAGCCCTATTATAACTCTATTCCAGAGGGTATGCCATGATTTACAACCATGTGCAAAAAAAGAAAATCTTTCTTGTTGTCTCAGCAAGAGTTGGGATATGATTTATAAGGACACAAAAGTACTGGCACAGATGGTCCCCAGCCTCAGCATGTTTGTGCTATGCAAAGTGACAGGCTCTTCCTCATATGTATTGAAGATCCTACATAGGCACAGGACACATGGTGACAGTTCCTGTATTGTTTTAGTGTGGGGCATCCACTGACTCCGTGATGGTGAATGCATTTATCTTCTTAGCAGGTCAGTATCTAATGCCACCTG
This sequence comes from Peromyscus aztecus, assembly GCA_902168405.1. NCBI lineage: Eukaryota > Metazoa > Chordata > Mammalia > Rodentia > Cricetidae > Peromyscus > Peromyscus aztecus. The sequence continues at coordinate 2,913 of CABHPQ010146773.1, forward strand.
TAGGGGAGGGGAACCTTAACTTCTTGTAGTTAGTTGCTCTGTTGAGTCCTTAATGGACTCCTGGATAATGAAAACATTGTTTTCTGGGACAAATTGTATGTTTATTGTGTTTACACCTTCTTTTCAAGCCTCCTATCACCCAAAATTTATCATCCAAAGAGCAAAGAGAATAGAAACACAAATCCAAAAGTATAAAGTGATATAAAAGAGAAAAAAATGGAACCCACTTCACTGCATATTTTGTACACTCCATCATCAGAATTGAAAAGAAAGTACAGTTTGTTAACTTACTACATGTAGTCATAAAATTATTGCTTTAAAAATCCCAAGTAACACTGCACATTGGATAATATGCTTTCACAGGAAATAATCTCAGGAGAGTCTGCTACCCTACTGTCAAGGAGAAAATGGTCACCATAATAATTTCACTTCCCAGGATGGCATGACTGTTATTATTTCTTATTAACTGAACAAGACGACAATCACAGAGACACATGGTTTAATACCCCTTAGGGTTGCAGCACATTAAACTTCCCATATACAAAACAATCAAATGGACCAAAGGCATCTTTCCCCAAAATTGTCAATTCACATTGGGAATGTATTTCAGTTAAGTATGTGAAGTTTCCTATCACCGTAAGGTGGAAGCTTTGGTCATACATTAGAACACTCTAAGTAAAGACCTTTAAAGTCAGAGCAAAGTTGTTCTAAAACTTTAGTCTGACTACAGACTACTGCAGATGTGTGTAGAATATATACCCTGACCCTCCAGCCCCCAAACACAAACAAAGCGAACTAAGCCAAAACAACAGAAAGGACGTAAAAGATAATCCCAAAAACTCTGTCTGCATGGACAGAGTCACAGATACTCTAATTCAATAGATTTATTGACAGAATAATATTTTTATATTTAGTGAATATTTGGTAAATTTTGATAAGGCAGTCTGTGGGGTCTTCGCAGAAGAGGCAATCAAAGAAAACAATAGCTGCTGATCTTCCAAAGCCAATTTATTTATTCATTTAAGTTGACAGAATACATATTGACCTTATCTACAAATTATAGTCAGCTTTTCTGAAATGAATCAAATTTAATATAAAAGAAAAGGTCAGGCAAATGGGATTCATGACTATGTTAGTCAGCTTTCCATTACTGTAACAAAATACCCAACACAATCGAATTATACTAGAAGAGGGAAGGTTCACTTTGCTTCATAGTTATGAAGATCTTAGCTTATGTTTCATAACTCTGTTGTTTTGGGGCTTGAGCAGATCAGGGAATATGTGAGTGAGCACATCTGCCCAACTGATGACCAGGATACAAAATGGAGGGAGGTCCCAGTGATGTACAGACCTCCCGTTAACCTCTCCCTATGAAAGGATCTACTACTTTCCAACAATGCCCCAGGCTGAAGAACAAGCCTTTGACACATGGGCCTTTAGTAAAATATTCTAGATCTAGAGGTAGCAATGATCATCATATCTTCACTAGGTCTTGGCAATACTTACTGAAGTATTTCTTGTAACATGATTAGTCTAGAAAGTTTTTGTTTCTTATTTTTTACTTATGTATATTTTTCTTAGATTTTAATATGTACTTTGTATTTTAATGAATATCTTTCAATATGAGTAAATTTTTAAAACCAGTAATGACGTTTACATGCTTCGTTCATTTCATGATCCTTGTATAGATCCTGGGAAGAATATGTATACAGCAGCTGCTGGGCCATTTATTCATTCTTCCACTGTGGCTTTACTCATTCCTGAAGTGCTCCATGTCTCAAGAAATGTTCAAATTCATCAATTTAAAACAGGAAGAAGACACACAGAAATGCAAAACTGTACTTTCCAGCATATCATTGAATTGGTGTCATATTTGAATTGGTGATGTGTCTCTTTAAAGGAACATGATAGGTTCTAACATGGGGCATCATTTTATTGTTCAGTTCCCAATCTGCTGAGATAGGGTGCTCCAGAGTGGTTGCTTAGTAACTGGTCCAGTATGATCATTTTCCCTCTCCCTATATGCAGACATAGTTAATTGACAGACTCTGAATTATTACAGTAATTTTCTATTCCAGTAAGTAACCTTATGTACAGAAGAAAGGCGAAGAGAACTTCAAATTCTGTTCTGAATTCAACTGAAGTCGAACTTCCTGTACCATTATAACATATGAAAGTAACAGTGTACTCTGGATCTTAGTAACCTACTTCCTAGAAGTAATAAAGAACATCTCTCAGGAAAGAAGTGGCTTGCTCAAGATCACTAAAATAATAAAATATTCAGTTCCAGGGGCTTAAAACCAGATCTGCCTTCCAAAACCTGTAACATGTCTCTCTAACCCAAATTAAACATTCTTAAGTTTTGTTTTACTATTAGATCATTTTTTTCTTGATAAGTATGCTAGGCAGGGTTTTTTACAAATTAATACAACACATATAGGTGTACACACACAAACATAGGTTAGATTGGAATTACTAGTCCCACAATAGCTGTCACCTCACTGGAGAGGCAGGTAACTCAGTCTAAGAACCTGGGCACCTCAGACGTCCTTATTTGGGGCCACAGCCAGAAAGAGTCTTGCAGAGTCACTTGCATTGAGTCCATATTGAAAGGTCAGAGGACCTGGGTCTGCTGCTGGCAGTGCACCACAGAGGCTGGGCTCACTTGCTCTCACTAGTGTGCCCAGTGCTTTCCTCTGAGCCTTCTATTAATCTGGGCAGCCAATTGGAATATATGCCCACTGAGAGTGAGTTTTTCCCTCTGGCATGTCAACCACTTCCAGTCTAAGTTCTTTCTTAATCCAGTCAAATTAGCAACTAATACCAACCATCCTAGTCCACATTATAGTGATATTTTATTTGTACTGAAATGTGATTTGTATGTTAATAAATAAAGTTGCCCAGGGGTCAGAGCTATTAGCAAGCCATAGTGAAAGCTGGGCAGTGGTGCACGCCTTTAATCCCAGCACTTGGTAGGCAGAGCTAGGTAGATCTCTGTGTGTTCAAGAATACAGCCAGCATTGGAGACACATGCCTTTAATCTCAATATCAACCATAGAAGACCTGGAGGTCTGTATAGACAGGCAGTGACTAGGAGGTCATGTGGTTGGGTTTACAACCAATGAGAAGGCAGAACAGAAACTCTATAAAAAAAAGACAGACACAGGAAGTAGCTCTCTTTTGGAGGGGTACAGCAACAGCGACAGGAAGGGTAAGGTTTTTAGCTCTTAGCCATTGCTCTGACCTCTTGGCTTTCATCTTTGTATTGGCTTTGTGTTTCTTATTTAATAAGACAGTTGGTTACACCTACACCACATGTGTTGACAAGTCCATATACAGAATAATGTCTATTCCAACAGGGAGAAAATGCTACTCTTTCCATAGTAGAGTCCATTTTCCAGGAGGTTACTGGATGGTCAGTATTGGAGAAAGGTCCTACATTGTGGTCCTAGTGCTAGTCATTGCTTCTGAAAGATTTGATACTAATCAATAGTCATTTCCAAGCCAACATTGGTGAGTAGAAATGTACATCACAAAGCCCATGCACACCCTCCGTTCTTTTTCTGACTGCCCACATTGTCCATAAACCCATTGGGCAATGACTGAGAGAAGTTGATTACTACCCATAGAATAGGCCTTTCTATATACTTTATTATTAAAACCTCCTCTATGGTCACCTTCTATTAAGCATTCATGTAGGAAACAAATATCTTCACATCTTTTCCCACGTGGAGAGGTCTATTCAGATATCTTTCCCTCAAGTATCTTTCTCATCGATTTTTTTAATCATGCTCTTTCCCGGTTCTTGATCACACAACTAGCCATTTTCATTTCAAGCAAAACGTGCAACCTGTGTCCTGCCCAAAGTCCTGCTCATGGTGTAGCTGTCCCTCCACCACTATCATTAAGTAATGTACCAAAAAGACAACCGCAGCTGCAGTGCTGTAGTTGTCTACTGCTGGCTGCTGCTGGCACAACATGCAGAACCACTCGTAAATTCAGCCCCAGTTTTACGTTCTCAGTCAACCCATCACAGAGCCCATCCCACTGTCACCAGTACATGATATAGAACAGAAGGCAGTGTAGGAAGAGTAAGAACCATTACATTTCGGCCACTTATTAAGTAATTGGCTTTTGCCTTCATGGTCTGCTCAGGCCTGATCACATATGTACCACTTCCACTTGATGATTGCATAACTGTATAGCTTGATGGGTCAGCTAGAATCCAGTTTTGGGAAGCCCAGATCACATGGTGACTTGATAGACTGCTGTCAAGTGTTCAGCACCACTAAGGTTCAAAGGTCATCCAAGAGCTGTCTCATAGCCAGTAGCTGTCTGAAAAAGATAGGAGAGCCTTGTGCCCAAATCCTAAGGCTGCCTCTGTGATTCACCCAGAGTGGGAATGTTGCCTTACTTTATCATACATCAGCTGATCAGAAAGTCCACCAAAGCACCTTTTTTTGCTGCAGTACTCTAGCACTTCCAAGACCTGGAGATTCGTATATCTGTCTCTTAAATATGAATATGTACAGTTTGTACTTATTACTGGAAACTTCTTGAAACCTATCATTCACTTCTGAGCAGATACGAAGTGGGATATACCTAACTTTGCCTTGTGACAGGTGGGCTGCTCTAGGATAACCCGAGCTTTTGGGAGAAAGTTCACAGACGCCACACCCGATCAACACAGCCAGCCTATTTCAGTCCAGTGTCGCTGTGCTGAGAGATCAGGGAAGTACCTGTCTTAAGCACCCATTGTTTCCAGTAGAAAGTGTGAGGGGAAGAGCGAGACCATCCATGTTTCGGAGTTCTTGTCATTTCAGTGTAACAGAGGTGCCTGGAGCAAGCCTCCAGTGACGTCGTTCTTGATAATAGTATATAATCCTTCACTTCTAGCCATATGGGGCAGATGATGTCTTCAGCAACCCAAGATATGAAGGAAGATGAATAACTAACTGTACTAGAGACTCAATTTTCCACACCTTTATATAAGTACATGCCCTGGGGTGTTTTTTTTTTTTTATACTATCTCCAAAGTTTCTCACTCAACAAAACCAGTAGAACCTTGGAGTGATGGGGAACTAGACAGTGACATCTTATGTCTATCTTCTCAATAAGTGGGGAACGTGATAGTGCAGTTGGGGACCAATGATAATTCAGTTACGTTCTTTGGTTTTGTTTTGCTTTTGACCAAAGGCTAGAACTCTCAGGACAGTATGTGCCTATGTGTGCATGGCTTCTTACATAAGGAAGAATTCTTAAACATGGTGAGAGTACCCTACAGAGAAAGTTCTAGATGGCTTGCTTTGCAGTTTTGATTAAAACAGCACACATTATAATGAACATACACTGCTTGGGTGTTTGCTTTAGATTGAAGGTCTCCTAACTAAATACCTTTGGTGATCAAGGAGGAGAGAGCAAGTGTTTTGAATTATTGCTCGAAGTCAAATGTCTGTCCAGGTGTGAAGACACAACTACTCAGGGGATGCAAGGATGGACGATAGGGTCAAGAGGCGAGGAAATATGCCTTGATTGTTTCTGTCATGGTCTGTAAAAAACAAGCCCATTCTCAGAGAATCTTTCAGTGGAGAGGAATAATGGTTAAGGATGGAGTATCTCCTTGGCAAAAAGGAAAAGAAAAAAGAAGCGAAAAGAAGCAAGTCACTGAAATTCTCTAGTTATTTTATGGAGATAGCTACATATGTGTCTATATTTTCTGCCAAAAAGACTAATCTTGGCCCAAAGGTCTTAGTCACACATACTTACACTTTAAAAACATATTAAAATATATGCTAAGAGGTAAAATAAAACTTGGCCTTTTTCCTGGAAAACGCATGCCAAGGTTCTTACATAGGACCATGTAAAGCCAGTGCTTGAATTATCACATGGTTTCCATGGCATCATTTTTCATTCTGGCTCACACCCCATCATTTAACCTATCAGAGCTCTTGCTGTCTTCAGTCTTGGTAATATTTTTTTTTATCCAATGTATGATTTAATTCATCCCTAGGCCTGATGCAGAGATATTTATTTCATTTCTCTGTGGCTACACACTCCTTCATTATGAGAGGGTCTGATGTTCAACATCTACCAGTTAATGGCACTGGAAATGGAAGGTCACTCACATCAGTACAGACACAGTACCATTTATTGAGCATCTGTGTGTGGTTTGCTCCACAAGGTACCATGGACTTTAAGCAAAAATCTTATCATATAGCAAAGGGTAGCTTAGAAAAAAAGGTAGTTAAGTTTGTAAGGTGGTGTGTGTAGAGAGGCAGGGGTTGTAGATGTGCGTGTATAAGCAGGTGTGTGTGCATGTAGAAGTCACAGAATAGTATCAAGTCTGATTCTTGAGTGCTCACCATTACATGATGGCAGCATAGGTTGGTTCCTGAGACACCAATCCCTTTTTAAAAAGCATGATCTTTCACTGGTCTGGAACTCGTGAAGTAAACTAGGCTGGATCCCAGTGAGTCCCTGCACTTCCCTGTCTCTGCACCCCCAGTGCTGGGACTATAAAGCACACCACCAACATGGCATTTTTATATGGCATCTGGGGATCAAACTCAAACTCCTCTCCTTGCAAGGGAAACTCCTTCCCAGACTGAGCTATCTCTCCAGTCCCAACATGTTATTCTTTTTTGTCTTGTACAATTCACCATCTTATTTCTTGAAACCTTTGACTTTTAAATGCCCATATAGTTTTTCTTGCCAGCACACTTGGCAGCAAAACTGAGTCGTTTAAAAATACTGCACCCAAACTTTTATCCTTGAGAAAACTCTTCGCCATACTCCCTGGAAGGCAGGCCAGTCTTTTTGTGGGAGGTATAATAAGCCCTACAAGCTTTCTGGGCAGTGTTTGGAAAAAGTTGTCATTGGCTTGCTTACTTTGGGCCAGGAACTCAGTGTTACAGTCTGTAGAGATTCCCATGTCTTTGTAACTTCTGTAAATGTTGCCTTTCCATTTTCCTCTACACTGCATGCATTTTGTTCTTGCCTCTTGTCCAGTCTTTCAAACCAGCACAAAGCAAAGACTGATTTCACTTTATTCTTGTCTTGTTTGCTACGTCTTCCTTATGGATCTACTCATTAGAGTCACATGGGAGTTGACACTGTTTTTTCTTGCCTCAGTATTTATCTGACCTCTCAAATAAATTTTATTAAGTTACTCAATGGAAAGAATATATGACTTTTTTTTCCAAACAGAGATTCTTTATCAAAACTGATACTGAGGCATACATAAATTATCAAAAAGCAAATTGGCATTTTTGAGCATAATTCATTGTATTAGGGTCAGACATAAGCACATTTTAAGTGGAGTATTTGAGAAAAAAATACATTAAGTAGGATATTCATGCGCTTGGGGACTTATTTAAAAATCCACATTCAAAACATTGCCAGTGTGTCATGGTGTTCTCTGGACAACACTCGGGAAAGAAAAAAAAATGCATAATAGAAATCGTGATGTGTTTCCTAGACAGACATTGGTGTATTGAATGTTGCCAACTCAATCCATTGCTCACCAAAATGACCATGAAGATGAGAGCACAGAGGAGGAGAGCTAGGGATGAGCTGGGCAATGAGGTGGAAGGAGCTGCAGCTGTTTCTTTTCATTCACTCACTGGATTCTCTGTAAATATTGGTAGGGCTTGCAAAGTGGCACACAGCATCTCTGTAAATTAAAATGACTGCTCATACTCTGGTGAGAATAGCAGGGCCATGGTGTCAGGCAAAGCAGACAGTGATACCTTACGCTGCAAGAGCTTTCCCTGTGGCTTAACCCACAGACTCCTAGTTGATCTGCTACATGATCTCTGAATGTTTGTTTTAAGGAAGCCAACACCTTCACCAACAGAATACTCAATGAGTGTTTGAAGTTGACCTTCCCACAACTTCCTTCTTGCCTTGTGCACCCTGGCTGGTTTACATGTTGACTGTGAAGTTTCTTTGGGATTTTGCTTCTGGTTTATGCTGAGGTTCCACACTGACAGATGTCTTTTTGTAAGACTGAAATGACATATCAGAGTTTTAAAACGGCTGTTCTTATATTTGCATATTAATTACTTGCATCTCATTTTATTATTATATTATCTGATTCAGATTCTGACTAATTAATTTCACCTGGAATTGCATGCAGGCGTATGAAAAATCACACTTGGCCATTTGCAGAGACCAGCTGCGTATTAAAAATATCTGATCCCCATCTGTAGGATTAAAAAGAGAGAGAAAACAGCTGATTGTAAAAGTGACTTTTCCTTGTGCCCTGAAGGTATTCCCATTGGCAGATATCCCTTAGTACTCAGCCTCTTCCGAACATTAACCCAGAAGTTGACTCTGAGCATCATTCAGTGGGATGACTTCACTTTCCATGATTTTGGTTTTAATTTGCAGTGATGCTAATGTGGTTGGGTTTCCCCCTCCCCCTGTACGCACATACTCATTGCCTTCCATTCCAGCCTGAATCACACACAGCCAACTTCATTTGGACCACAAATTGCTTTGGCCTCACTGGCACTGGAAAGTGATAAACAAAAATCTGAGAGAGCTGGGAAAGGATGACAAAAGCAACCCCCCAGGATCAAATGTTCCCTCTTAAAACTGCAACCAGATCCTGGAGCAGGACCCGAATGCACATGCATGCTCTGCCTTTCCATCTCTCTGTGTCTTGCTATGTTTTTCTATTGCATTCTTTGTCTGCCCTGACAACAGATGGTGTTTTAATAAAGTCCAGTAGGAATAGGACTGTGGGTAAACATTGCAGGGTATGCCAATTCCATAATTGCTGGGGACTGATTCAGCCTCTTACCTGCTGCATCCAAATTGGGAGAGAACCAACTGTGCTTGCACCTACCGGCAGAGACCCGCTCGCCCGCAGCTGGGGTGTGCTGCAGCAGCGAGCCTCACTATAGAAGGTAAATCACAGCTCCTGCCATGCTTCTTGGCACTGGGGCTGGAGGACGCTGCCATCTGGCTCGTAATCAAACATGGCCATTGGATCTTTCAGAGATGAGATGGCTTTTGAAAAAAAAAAAAAAGCTCGCTATTTAAAGGAAAAAAATGGATACACATAAAACTTATTATCATTCTCTTTACAGCCTTAGTCTATGCTAAAATCATACTCTGAGCTTCTTTCTGCAATGGCTTGCTGGTGTCGGTTCTTTCCTCACTGATTCCCACGCTCAACGGGATTTATAGCCTAAGCCTATTATGTGCTAATGGAAACTTAAATTCATTGGATCTAGCCAAGAAAATGCATGCTCTCATTTGTTTGCCCCACTGGGGAAGGGTAACGAGTTTTGGCTATCTATTTGAGCTATTTTAGTTATCTCGTTTCTTTGCATCATGTAGAAATAGATTTTCAACCCTTTCACAGATCAATTCAGAAAAGGATGCAAGTGGAGCAGATGACAGTGATATCCAAATGCTCGGCGTTTACCCTTCCCTAAAATCCCCTGGAACTACTGAATAACTGGAGGCTTCAGAAAAATCAAGTGGCTTTAGCTGTCAGGAAGAGACAAAGTCAAAACATATTCGCGTTGTTAGAGAGCCACAGGCATGTGATATTTATCCCCGGATCATGTTTGAAGTGACATCCAGTTTCTTCAGGTACTGTTATTTTCAACAGTTTTGGTCTTGTCTTCAATTGGAAAGACAAACACAGAAAACAAAATAAACTACAGAGCAGCTCAGGCAAGGGGAAAGAAGGTCACTGTCTGGTGGTTCACGCACCTAGAAAAGTCTCCTGTTTCTTGCTTTATCTGCTCTCTGCTCAAGGAAATGAAACTAGCCAGTAAGAACAGACCAGTACAGCTTCGGCCAATTTTGTTTTTTCTTCAGTTGAGCTGGCTAACACACAGACAGGAAAAATAGTAAAATAGTATTTTCATTCCTACAGGCGGGTAGATAAAATGATCCTGGTTTTTTTTTTTTTTTTTTTTTGTGTGTGTGTGTAAAATGAATGTGTGGGTGCACTCATGTGTTTGTGTGTATGTGTGTGTGTGTGTGTGTGTGTGTGTGTGTGTGTGTGTACAGGAACACACTTGTCATGGCTCATGTATAAAGGTCAGGAGCAACCTTGGGTGTGAATGCTGGCTTACCACCTTGTTTGAAAGAGTGTATTTTGTTAGTTTGCTTGTTGTTTGCCTCTGTGTGCCAGGCTGCCTGGCCTGTGGAATTTCAGGGAATCCCCTGCATCTGCCTCTGGTCTGACAACAGAACAGTGGGATGGCACAGGGGCACTGTCACAGCAGGCTTTATACGGGGTTCGGGAATGCGAAGTCAGGTGCTCATTCTTGCACAGTAGGCATACTACTTGGAGAGCTAAGCACAGAGTCTCTGTTTTTGCTGTTTTTTAGAATTTTCAACATGTGCAGGCAAAAACTACTCTCTAAATTATCTTACCCATTGCCTGTTCTTAATGACCTCTGAGCCACAGTCACTACTGATCTCTCTCTCTCTCTCTCTTTCTCTCTCTCTCTCTCTCTCTCTCTCTCTCTCTCTCTCTCTCTCTCTCTCTCTCTCCAGCTCATTCATTTCTCTCTTCCAGGTTTATTTGAAGAAAATTTTAGATATACTCTGGGCTTAATATTTTCTAATCCATTAAAAAAAAACTTGAAGAAAATTTACAAGTAGTACAAAGAACATCTAGTGATTTAACTAAACTTTACCATTTAGTAAAGTTTCTATTATTTCAGTATTTGAGCTACAGTTTCAAAAACTGCATAATTATTCAGAATCATTTCAGGTATATTAGCTTTCTATTGCTATTATAATCCAATTTCATAAATTTGGAACTTAATATCTCAAAAATGCAGTATCTTAACATTTTGGAGCTTAAAAGGCCTCAGTGGGATTTCTGGGACTAACTAAATATGGCCACAGGTCTTTGGCGGGGTCCTGAGAAGATCAGTCCCTTGACTTTACAGTTTCTAGAGTGTCAGCTCTTCTGGTGTGGAGGTCCATACATTTCCTTGGTTTGGTCTCTTCCATCCTCTGAGCCAATATCAACATCATTTTGAATCCCACTTTGTCCTCACCTTGCAGTTTTTCACTGACATGCCTGTCTGCCATTTTTAAATGCTTGTGTTTTTCCTGGGCCCACGATGATGACCCAGAATAACTACCTCAGGATCATCCCTCATATCTATAGAGTCACCTTTGTCTTGGGTTGAAGCTTGTTTTCAGGTAATGGGATTCCAACATCTCATGGGGGAGGGGAAGATGGTGTGTGTTTCTGTGGATAGGGTTTTAAAATGTTCTTCCTGAGAATGAGGACATTCCCTTACATGGTCATAGCTACATAGTAAAAAGTCGGATATGGCTTAATATATACACTTTGTGGTTTTTTTGAATGAAATGTCCCCTGCAGTCTTGGGGATTTGAATACTTGGGTCCCAGCTGGTGGCCCTGTTTGGGCAAATTTAGGATATATGGTCTTAATAGAAGATGTATGTCACTGGGACAGGACTTTGAGGTTTCAAAAGTCATATGCCATTTTCAGAGTGTTCTATTTGTGGCTTGCAGCTGAGGATGTGTGCACTTAGCTGTTTCTCCACTATGTCTGCCATGGTCATTTTTTCTGTGATGAGCTCTTATTCCTCCGCAACTGTAATCCCCAAATAAACTTTTTCTCCTGTATGTTGCCTTGACCATGGTGTTTTATCACAGCACTAGAAAAGTAACTAATGCATACTCCATATTGCATCATACTGCACAGATTTCCCTAAATTCACCCAATAGCTAGATAAAATTCAGTATACAGATCCTACATATAGATATGATGGCTAATATTGATATCGATTTGACAAGATCTGGAATCACCTTGGAGACAAGCCTCTGGACACAATGTCTGGGACTATGTAGGTGGACTTTTCTTTCCCAGTCACCAGTCCCAAGTAACCACAGAGACTTGCGTTAATTACAAATGTTTGGCTAATAGCTCAAGCTTGTTACTAGCTAACTCTTACATTTAAATTAACCCATATTTCTTACCTATGCTTTGCCATGTGGCTTGGTACCTTTTCTCAGTACAGCATGCCCATCTTGCTTCTCTCTGCATCTGCTCCATACTCCTGACTCTGCCCTTCTTCCTCCCAGCATTCTCAGTTTGGCTCTTACATCTAACCTTATTCTGTCCAGCTATTGGCCAGTCAGCTTCTTTATTAAACCAGTCATGGCAACCTATATTCACACAGTGTAAAGGAATATTCCACTGTGGTGGTATTGTGTTCCCCAAAATATTGTGTACTTTAATAAACTTATCTGGGGTCAGAGACAGAACAGCCACAATATTAAACATGAGGATAGGCAGTGGTAGCATATGCCTTTAATCCTAGCATTCCAGAGACAGAAATCCCTCTGGATCTCTGTGAGTTCAAGGAGACATTGGAAATGGCCAGGCGTGGTGACACACGCCTTTAATCCCAGAAAGCAAGCCTTCAATCCCAGGGAGTGGTGGTAGAAAGCAGAAAGGTATATAAGGCGTGAGGACCAGAAACTAGAGGCATTTGCCCTGGAGAGGCATTTGGCCTGGAGAAGCATTTGGGCTGGTTAATCATTCAGGCTTCTAGCAGCAGTTCAGCTGAGAGTCATTGAGATATGAGGACATAGAGGCTTCCAGTCTGAGGAAGCAAGACCAGCTGAGAAGTTTGCCAGGTGAGGTTAGCTGTGGCTCGTTCTGTCTCTCTGACCTTCCAGTGTTCAACCCAATACCTGCCTGGGTTTGATTTTATTAATAAGAACTTTTAAGACTCATGTTACATTCCACAGTTCCCCCTTTTTGTCTAATTAAAAAGAAACATTTAAACTTTAACATAGTAAAATTACATACAACAAAAACAGTTATCAAATAAGAATTGCAGTTACAATATCCAGTCCATTTGTATTTGGCAAAATTAGAGAAAATATTCTGTTATCTATTTTATCTTTGTGACTAAACTTTTATAGCTAATTTACCTTTTTTCATAACTAAGAAAAATTTTAACTATTACTGAATATTCCTTTACACTGTGTGAATATATGTTATTGTAATTGGTTTAATAAAGAAGCTGATTGGCCAATAGCTGAACAGGATAATGTTAGACAGGAGAGCCAAACTGAGAATGCTGGGAGGAAGGACAGAGTCAGGAGTATGGAACAGATGCAGAGAGAAGCAAGATGGGCATGCCATGCTGAGAAAAGGTACCAAGCCACATGGCAAAGCATAGTTAAGAAATATGGGTTAATTTAAATGTAAGAGTTAGGTAGTAACAAGCCTGATCTATTGGCAGAGCATTTATAATTAATATTGAGTTTCTGTTTTGGTTATTTGGGCATCAAAGAAAAGTCTGCCTACAAATGATGCCCCACATTGGGCACCATATAATACAGATTTCTTTTATGTTCATTTATTATAAAACTAAAGAACAAAATATAAGATAAAAACCTGAGGTAGATCACAAGCAACTGCAAAAACACACCACCACTGCTTGCTTCCCAGCCCAAAAGAACCATGCTCCTTGTCACCCAGCCTCTTCCCCTAGTCTAGTTGATCCCTAATGTAAACACTACCTCTTGGACTAAAACACTCTTTTCAGTTGCATAATGGACTAGTGACATAAGCAGAATTCCCTCAACAGGACTATCTGGATTAGGTTAGCCTCTGGGCATGCCTGTGAGGGATTAATTTAGATTAATGTATGTTTGAATATCCACCTTAACTGTGGGCAGCACTATCCCATGCGCTGGAATCCTGACCTGAATGAAAAGAAGGAATAAAAGAGTTGAGCAACAGAGTTCATAATTCTCTGCTTCCTGATGATGAATGCGAACAGCTACCTCATTGTCATGCTGCCAAGACCCCCCACCATGAGAGACGGTACGCTTGAACTGTGAGCCAAAACAGACTCTCCTTTAGGTCACTTTTGCTGGGTATTTTATTATAGCCATAGGACAGATAACTACTAAAATATGCCATTGTCATCTATCTTTAGTTTACTTTAAGCCAGGTTTATCAGGCTTCCCTTTCTTTAATCCTTTGACATTAGAAGGATATGTATCTGCTGGACCCTCTGTTTTTTAAAAATAAAGTGATGTTCTGAAATGCTCACAGAAAGGTAAATCCTAGAGTTATATCAGAAGCACATAGGATACATATGGTTGGGTGGGGCTCCTCCTAGTCAAATTGTAGCTTGATCATCAAATAAATATTAAGCATAATACTGACCCTCTACTTTTAATATAAAATAAAATCCTTGTGGTTTTTCATGATTTCTCTTCAGGTTATATATTTTTGACTGGTGTGATGGTTAACTTTTATGTCTCAGCATTATGAGGTTCTGATGCACAAATGGAACACAAATGGATGTTGCTCTCAAAGTGCTTTGTAGTCATGATGAATACCTATAGTTAGCTGACTTTAGTTTGAGGTGATTACTCTCAGTGACTTAGCTGGGTCTCTTCTGATCACTTGAAGGTAAAAGAGCTTACTTACGTGAGGTTTACCAGGAAGGAAGAATCCACCTTCAACATTAGAAATCCTGGCTTACTTTCCAAGCAAGCCACCAAACACATTTTGCATTTCCTGTGATCACAACTGCTCAATCAAATTCCTTGGAATATAACTCATTGTAGAGAGATGTCATGTTATCTTTGTTTCTCTGCAGAATCCTGAGTGGCACTGTACGTGTGTGGCAGAGAATGGATCCTGGATTCCTTGGGGCCTCACACCTCACTGGAGACTGGTAGCATCAGTTTGTCTCTGCACTGTAGTCTGAGTGTTGATCATGTGGTTACTTTAATCCTTTCAGCAGTCATCAGATCTCTTTACCGTGAAGTTGCTATTTTTCTCTTTTTAATTAGTAAGGACTTTTCAAGGCAATTGTTTCAGATTGTCCATTTAGAGAACTCATGTTAAACCAAACTTTCCCTTGCCAGTTTTGGTATTCACAGAGTTCCATCCCCCCACAACTCTTTCATTTCTTCTATATGAGTGAAAACTTTACAATAAATAGGACACCTTTTTTTCTTCTTCTATTAAGTGATCCCATCACTTATTGAAAATATTTCTTACCCCAGTAATCAGATCAGTGAATACCCTAACTGTCATCATAGAACCTTCATCCTGTGACTGATGGAAGCAGATCCAGAGATCTACAGCCAAGTACCAGGCCAAGATCCAGGAGTCCAGTCAAAGAAAGAGAAGAGGGATTTTATTAGTAAGGGGCATCAAGATCATGATGAGGAAACCTACAGAGATAACCAAACCAAACTAGTGGGAACTCATGAACTTTAGACCAACAGCTGTGGAGCCTCCATGGGATTGGATTAGGCCCTCTGAATAATCAAGACAGTTGTATAGCTTGATCTGCTTAAGAGGCCCCCTGGCAGTAGGATCAGGATCCATCCCTGTTGCATGAGCTGGCTTTCTGGAGCCCACTGGTGGGACACCTTGCATAGCCTTGATGCAGAGGGAGGGGGCCTAGACCTGCCTCTACTGAATATAAGAGGCTCTCCTGACTCCCCATGGGAGGCCATACCTAGTTGGAAGAGGGAATGGGGGATTGCTGGGGGGGAAGGCTGGAGGGGTAGGAGAAGGGAAGAGAGGGGAATCTGTGGTTGGTATGTAAAATGCATAAAAATTTCCTTAATAAAAAAAAGAAAACTTTCTGCATATGTACGTCCTCATTTCACTTAAGGGCTATGACTGACCATGTGCTCTGGCCAGCTTGTTTCCTCCTGAGAACCAGATTTAAGCATCTCCCTCCAGACCAGTCCATAGCTTGAAATCACTCATAATGTGAATATTTACACTCTTAAAACCATCGAATGTTGTTGATGAGGCTTTGTGTTTCTTTATAGGGAACAGCCATCTATAACCCATTACAATCAATAGTTACTTGACCATCAAGTGGCGATTTGACCAGGAAGCTCCCCACCCAACTGTATCCTTTGTACTGCTGATGTAACTCCAGGATTCACCGTTCTGTGAGCTTTTCTTGACTTTCTGGCTCATTGTGATGTTCTGGGAACATTTGTTGCTTTCTCTACAATAGCCCTGAATCCAATTTTCTTTTCAAGGGAATTTATTTCCCAATAGGAATAAATACAATTCCCAGTTTCTTTGATCAGAGTTAAAATTTTATTAAACTAATACATAGAAACTTCAGAGTGATTTCAGAATTGTCAGGTCCTATTGCTTCATAGCATGTATGCACTATGTGGGAGAAGGTGCCCTCAGAGGTCAAAAAAGGGTGTTTTGGGACTCCCTCAAATTGGAATTACATGAGGCTGTGAGGCAGTGTGGGCGCTGGAAATCGAACCTAGGTACTTTGTGAGAGCAGTAAGCACTTTTAATTGCTGAGTCATCTCTCTAGCCCCCAATAACTAATTTTAATACTGTAGTTATTAGTAAACTTTTAGATAAATTCAAAGTTTGATGATTTTCTTAAATTATAATTGTAACATTTATCCCTTCCTTTTTCTTTCCTTTCCTCCTTCCAAACCCTCCCATATTCCCCTTCCTACTCTCCTTCAAATTCATGGCCTCTTTATTCCCTAATTGTTATTGCACATGCATGTGCACACACACACATGCACACACACACACAAAATTTATATTTATACACACATACGTATGCATTCCTAAATATAAGCTGTTCAGTTTGTATAAAGATACTTGCATGTATATTTTCAGGGCTGATCATTTGGCACTGGGCATCCAATTGGTGTGCTCTTCTCTGGGGAATACCATCTCTCCCTCTCCCAGCTGTCACCTACAGTACACAAAAAACAAAACACAAAACCAAAAACAAAACCCTATACAGTTTGATGAGTTTTGAAAAGGTGGGAGAACCCACTCCCTATTTCTTTCCTGTCAGAGAACATTTCACATGAGTATTCCTCATGATCCTTTGGGAACTGATCTTCACTTTCCCAGGCATGAGCTTTGGATTTTTATGCTATCATCGTGTTTTGTCTGCTGTTGAACTTCATACACATGCAATCACTGATTTGGGTTATATTTTGTGCCCTTATTTAAATACCTGTGAAACTCATCCTCGATGGGTTGTGCATGCAGAAATTTACTCATCTTTACTGTTGAGTAATACTCCTTATATTAATCCACAACCATTCTTCTATGTGTTTCTTGTTGACTAGACTTTGGGCAACTTTTAAGTCAGGGCTATTAGAAATGAAGCTGTCATAGAAACTCCCATAAACAAGAGCATTTATTATCATTATTTTGAGAAAATATCAAAGGTCAGAGTTTCTAGGTCATGTGTTCAGCTAGATGTAGTTTAGTGGTAATTTTCCCCTGTAAAATGCAACATACTTTTTTTCTGCCAATACGGAATAATAGTTGACATGGGACTTAATCTCGCTTCTTAAATAATAAGCTAAAATAAATATTTTATGAGGCATGTAGACTTAGACAGGTGACACTATGGTGGGAATATGGCTTCTAGAGTTCGAGAAGAAGAGGCAAATCATTGAACAAATAATGGCCAAGTGAACACACAGTTGTGCCCACCTGCCATTCCAACACTCAGAAGGCTGAGGCAGGAGGATTGCAACTTCAAAGTAAGCTTGAGCTAGAAAGTCAGACTATGTTTTAGAAAACAACTAAAAAACAAAAAGGGAGCCGGGCGATGGTGGCACACGCCTTTAATCCCAGCCCTAGGGAGGCAGAGGCAGGCGGATCTTTGTGAGTTCAAGGCCAGCCTGGACAGAGCTAGATCCAGGAAAGGCGCAAAGCTACACAGAGAAACCCTGTCTCGAAAAACAAAAAAACAAAAAAACAAAAAACAAATAACGAATAACAAAAAAACCAAACCAAACCAACCAAACAAACAAACAAAAAACAAAAAGGGAAGACAGAGGGACAGAAGAAGGACGGAATGAAGTGTGTGGAGGGGTGAGGCAGACCAAAAAATAAATGCAAATTCACAGATCTAAGAGATTCAATAGCCACTAAGCATAGTGGACACAAAGTAAAATGTATCCAAGTACAGAGAATCAATCATTTAAAAAAATTAAAATAAAAAGAAACCTTTAAATCAACACCAAAATAAAGTTCCATGTGTAGAAGAGCACAAATAAAAACAGTGGACTTTTGCTTTAAGTGCAAATCCAGAAAGTGCAGGGGCACCTGTGTGGGAAGCTAAGTACTGCCCACTCTATCTAGAAAAACAAACATCTTTCAAAACTGAAAGAAAAATAAACTTTTTCAGGAAAACAAATTTGCCTACAAATGCTACAGATTAATTAGATAATGTTTCCCTCTTTAATTCTATAATAATGAGTAAAGTGGCTGGTGAAATAATGCATAATAATACTAAGTAATCTATGAGACACACTGCTATTAAATGTCTACACCCCATAAAATGAGTCATCCTCAATTGTTTAATATAATGGTACTCAAGAAAATCCTGGTAAAATGCTATAATAAATAGGGGTGTGACATCATGATCCTTATCAAGTGCAAGTAGGAATCAAAGGAGATTAAAAAGATCCAAGCTGTGTGTTGATATTTTTTTTTTCAGTGTCTTTCACTACCAGGGTTCCTCATAAGAACTACTGAGCATAAATTAATAACTCATACAACATTTTCTCATTTACGTCCATATAAACAGATAGAATAGCTATTCTTGATGGAAAGAAGAAAAGAAAGAAAGGAGTATATATAAAAGTTGCCTGAGATTGAGTGCTTGATTCTTCCAAGGAAAAAAAAGATTGGCAGATTTTAAGAAAATAAGCAACAAGATGGAAAGAATGCTGGAATAAGAAAAGAACAAAACATCCATAATGCCTGCCCCCCTGGACTCACCCAGATTTAAACAGACTAATGATATCAGCTTTCTTCTGGAGTCTAAATCTTGCATGACTGCATCCCTTACTTAGATAATTCCGGAACTCACTTAATTATATTTTATTGAGCATGTAATAGCACATGCAAAACCTCAATTGCCTTTTTTCTTTTCTTTTATTTAAAAAAATTTTATTCATTTTACATACCAACCACAGATCCCCCTCTCATGTCTCCTCCTGGTCCCTGCCACCTGAGACTTCCCTCCTCAGAGGCCAACCTCCCATCCCCTCCTCCAAAAGGGTAAGGCCTCCCATGGGGATTCAGCAAAGTCTGGTACATCCAGTTGAGGCAGGACCAAGTCTCTTCCCACTGCATCAAGAGTAAGCAAGGAGTCCAGCCATAAGTAATGGGCTCCAGAAAGCCAGCTCATGCACCAGGGATAGACCCTGATCCCACTGCCAGGAGTCCCTGAAACAGATCAAGCTACACAACTGTGTCCTGTATGCAGAAGGCCTAGTCTAGTCCCGTGCAGGTTCCATAGCTGTTGGTCTAAAGTTCATGAGTTCCTACGAATTTGGTTCAGTTGTTTCTGTAGATTTTCCCATCATGGTCTTGACCCCTCTGGCTCATAGAATCCCTCTTCCCTCTGTTTGACTGGACTCCTGGATCTTGATCTGGTGCTTCATTGTGGATCTCTGCATCTGCTTCCATCAGTTACTGGATGAAGGCTCTATGATGACAATTAGGGTATTCACCGATGATAACTGGGGCAGGCCGGTTCAGGTACCCTCTCTACTATTGCTAGTAGTCTAATCTTGGGTCACCCTTCTGGATTCCTGGAAATTTTCCTAGTACCAGGTTTCTCCCTTACCCCATAATGTCTCCTTCTATCAAGATATCTCTTAATTGCTCTCCCACTCCACCCCTCCCCCAGCTCAACCATCCTGCTCTCTCATGTTCTCATCCCCCATCCCTTCCCCTCTGTTACTCTCCCCACTTCCACACCCCCATCCCAGGTTTGCTCATGGAGATCTCATCTGTTACCCCTTCCCAAGGCAATCCATGCATCCCTCTTAGGGTCCTCCTTGTAGCTTCTCTGGAAGTTGTAGGTTCTAGTCTGATTATCCTTTGTTATATCTAGTATCTGCTTAGGAGTGAGTACACAGCCACTTTGGAAATCAGTATGGTGACTTCTCAGAAAATTGGGAATCAATCTACCTCAAGACCCAATGATACCCCTCTTGGGCATATAACCAAGGGATGTTCAATCATATACTACAAGGACACTTGCTCAACTATGTTCATAGCAGCATTATTTGTAATAGCCAGAACCTGGAAACAACCTAGATGCCACTCAGCTGAAGAACAGATAAAGAAAATGTGGTACATATACACAATGGAGTACTACTCAGCTGTAAAAAAGAATGACATCATGAAATTTGAAGGCAAATGGATGGAACTGGAAAATATCATCCTGAGTGAGGTAACCTAGACTTAGAAAGACAAGCATGGTATGTACTCACTCATAATTGCTTTCCTTTTAATGAAATAATTACCCAATAAGTGATTAATCAATGAATGTTGATTCTGGATAAACCACTAAAAAAGATAATGGTACGTCTATTGAAAGAAAATGATAAAATTATTTTTAGATATCTGCAATACTAATTATAAGCATTTCAAGCTACTAAAAACTTAAATTTATCAAGTTGTTTTCAATCAGTAAATTAAGAATAACAGAAGAAAATAAACATCAATATTTTATGTTCTTCCCCAGATTTCTCTGCAAGTGTAAAAAACAAATATTAAAATCTTCACCTTAATCTACAACAAATTAGGGATAAAACTTCATATTCTTAGAGTATGACAACTTTATATGTTGTGTCTTAAGCCATGTTTAATGTAGTTAAAATTTATATCAACTTAATATCTTTCAAAATAAGTTTTTCATATATGATAATCTACAAAGCTATGTTCTTTAACATTTGACAAATAAAAGTAATAAGACTGTCTAGTAAGTTATGCTATTTGAAGCATTCCTGACTGTGACTATTTCAGAATTTCTTAATTTGAAGTTGCTCCTCTTAATTACATTTTTACACAATGGATGAACTTGACCATTGCCTTAATTTGAGCACTGAGTCCTGAGAGCTCTCAGTGTGGTCTTTTGATTTCTGGTCTCCTTGAGAATAGAATTTCATGTCCTCTTACCTGTATCCATGTCTGCTGACAGTTACAGTAATGATACGTCAACATTTTATGAATAGATAGCTTTGAAAAATACACTCCAGGATGTGGAGTTTTCAAACACTTTAATGTGCTGCTCGCCTGACAGCAGCACAGACCTTGGTAAAAAAATGTTTTCTTTCTTCGGTATTGACCTTTCATGAGATGAAGATTTTTACCAAGATGGAATTTGGATAACTGGCTTCTCTTTCCTCCAAAAACCAAACCAATGTTGATGGAAGCGAATGATGTATTGTCACTCATTCCTTACTTAGGACCTGGATAACCTTGAACAAAGAACAGGATTTTTAACAAAGTTAGAAAATATTTCTTCCTGACAACTTTTTTCTTTTCTTTTTTTTTCTTTTTTTTTTTTTTTTTGGTTTTTTGAGACAGGGTTTCTCTGTGTAGCTTTGCGCCTTTCCTGGAGCTCACTTGGTAGCCCAGGCTGGCCTCGAACTCACAGAGATCCACCTGCCTCTGCCTCCCGAGTGCTGGGATTAAAGGCGTGCGCCACCACCGCCCGGCCCTGACAACTTTTTTAACTCTTCACAGAGACCAACATCTAGGACTTACTTTTAGGACTTTGAAATCTATTAACCAAGTTGCCATTAACAATTGGAATTTTCAGGAAATCTCACTGTTTCTGGAACTGAGTAATGGTATCAACATTTCATATTGAGATTTTCTTTCTAAAATTACACTTACTGGTTTGGCTTTATTTTTTAAGTAATTATCACTTGTTAATATGATGATCCTTTGCTTCTATCAGACTTTCAATCTACTTTTCTACTAGCCTTTTCATTGAGGCATCCAGGAAAGAGTAAACATGGGTCCTGTTGTACTATTCTTGCTCAAACATGGCTGAAGAAAACACTGAAGCTAATAAGCAACAGACTAGTGAGTGTGGTTTATTTTTTGTAAATTTTTTTTGTCCTTGGTGAGAATAATAGAACTTGTTGATCCATTTGCATTATGTTGATGCTCGGATCCTGCCCAAATGGTAAATAGCACCTGTATTAAAAAGGAATCCTGCCCACCTAGTCCCTGGTGGTTTGCTTCTTAATTCCCACATCTCTTATTCATATTTGCTGAAGAAAAAGGAAAAATACTTGTATACTTGAGAAGATGACAAATAGCAAATAAGTCAACAGAGGATTTAGCTAAATGTTTTCCCAGGAGGAGAAGAAAGGTAGAATGTCACAGAATCAATATTTGAAGAATTAATTGTAAATATTTTCCAAAATTAAAAAAAACATGAAATCACGTTTCCAATAAGCTCAGAGAATAGTGATCAGAAGTTAAAAGGGGAAATAAGAAAGGTTGAAAGAAGAGGCATTACTTGTAAATAACAAAGATAAAATGAGAATAATAGAATTGTTTTTCTTTTATATTTATCTGTGAAACTTCTTTAGGAAAAAGGAATAACATAAGAGGCAAAATTCTAAAACTTATACAAAGCAATAAGGAGAGAAGAGAAGGATGTAAATGAAAATAAATATAATTATTTATTTATAATACAATTATAATAAATATAAAAAGTTACTTATGGTTGATAGATGTTGCAGAATATTTTTTAACTATGCAAAGATGTGTTGCATTTAACTATATAAAAATGTGTTCTGTGGCTGAATTTTTAAGTGGTCTTATTAAATAAAAAAATGGACTTAAATATTGGGGTTAAAGTCTTAGAGATCAGGGAACTAGGAATAACCACCAGCTAACCTTACCTCACCATGCTGCAGCTTCCAAGTGCTCCTTCCTGTCTAACTGTGCCTTTATTGCCCTGCTGTTCTGTCCTCTCATTGGCTCCTAGCCCAGCTACCTCACTTCCTTGTCACTGCCTGTCTGTACAGACCTCCAGCCCTCTATGGTTGGTACTGGGATTAAAGATGTGTGTCACCACTTTTGGCTCTGTTCCCTAGTATGGCCTTGAACACACAGAGACCCTGTCAGCCAAGTGATCGGATTAAGGGCATGTGCTACCACTGCTTGACTTTTGTGTTTACTTAAAAAAAAGGCTTGCTATTTCCTCTGATCTCCAGGCAAACTTTATTTATTAACATACAAATAAAATATCACCACATTTCCCCTTTTTGTCTAATAAAAATTAAAAAAATAAAAAAGTTATAACGAATATAAGAAAAACTATATACAATAAGTACAATAACTATATACAATATATATAAGCAATAAATACATCAACAATGTCTAGTCCATTTGCATTTGACAAATTCAGAGAAAATATTTCATTATCTATTCTATTTTGGTGAGTTAAAAATGTGCCTAATTCACTTTCTATCCTAACTTGTATTACCGACAGAAAACTATCTTATGATGTCTTTCAAACTTATACACTTAACACCCTTTAGTGAGTTTCTTTTCTGAATTTCTTAACAAGGAAAATTGTTACTACAGCTATCTAATCTTCAACTCCCTCAGAGCCCAAGAAGGAAATAATATTATGTAGTAAAACAGAAAGTGCAAACAAGTGACTTCCAAAAAAAAAAAAAATGAGTTGACAGAAACAGTTAGCTGCCTGGACAGTCACCCGGGTTTTTTTTTTTGCACGTTGGGGTATCATTTTCGACCTACAGGCTTAGTATATCTGACATACTCATTTGTGAAGTAGGATGTATACAAGGCCTACATCTTGACCTCACATTCAGTTTGAGTATTCCATGTACCAGATAAACCTGAATTCCACTAGTGTCCTGTCATGATTCAGGATTTTAAGTTCTGGAAATTGCTGGTGTTTTGGGAATTTGGCTGCCTATTCTTCTTGACTTGTGGATGGCTTCATCTCAGCGTCCCTTTCTTCTCCACAGTGTTCATTTGTTTATGTTGTGGAATATTTGTTTAGCTGTGTAAAGATGTATTGTATTTGTTTAATTATGTAAAGATGTGTTGTTACCTAAGGCATCCGATAGGTCTAATAAAAAGCTGAACGGCCAATAGTGATGGAGGAGGTGTAAGCAGAACTCTGGGCAGGGGGATAAGTAGGAGGAGGAATTTAGGCTCAGGCTCAGGGAAGAAAGAAAAGGAGATGCCAGGGGCCAGCTGGACAGACCCAGAGGAAGCAGGAAAGTAGGACATACAGAATGAAAGAAAGGTCAAAATCCTCAAGGTGAAATGTAAATGAATAGAAACAGGCTAAATTAAATTAAAAGAGCTAATGAGACAAGCTTAAACTAAGGCTGAGCATTCATAATTAATAATAAGTCTCCATGTTTTAATTTGGGAGCTGGTTGGCAGCCCAAAGAAAATTCAAACTGCAAATAGAGTCATCATTTGAGTTATCACACTAAAATTACTGTCAGTTCACAGAATTTTCAATACGTTGCAGAAATGAAATGACCGATGAACACAGCAATCAAGTTAGAAGAGACTCCCGTTTGTAAGGCATGTACACTATAAATGAAGTGATGCCATCATAGCATAGACTCCAATTAATTAAGGATGTTTATTATGAGCTTTGTTTAAAATATTCAAAACACCTTTCAGAGATTTAAATAAATTTGGCAGTGAAAATCAAGTACAATGCTGAAGGATAGCTAGTAAAGAAAAATTACAAAAACATAACAAAGATATGATGGAGCAATTAAAGCATTGTATGCTTTGCCCCACTGACAGCAGTAGTTAAATTGGCTCAACACCCCCTTAGAATAAGGACCATTATAGTGGATAAATAAAAGAAAGGGAACAACTGTGTTCCATCTAGAATGGCACTACCTTAACAGAATTTGTAAAATAAATCCAGTGGCATCAGAAAGAAGAAATTAATAAAGGCAAGAATGAAAATTAATAAAATTGAAAATCAAAAACCAAAAGAAAAAATGAACCAAATTTATCTTATCTATTCGAAAGATAAACTTATATTCAAAAGTACCAAAAAATTAAAAAGGGAAAATTACAAACTTCTGAAATGGAAGAAAGGACATCACTACAGATCATACAATCACTGAAAGAGTAATAAAAACATAGTATGAAAAATTCTGTGTGCAAGCAGGCATGAGTTTGTGTGTCTTTGTGTCTGTCCACACCAGAGGACATAGGGTGTCTTGCTCTGTCACCCTCTACCTTATTCATTTGAGTCTAAGTTTCACTGAATAGGAAGATCACAATTTTAGTGAAGTAGCTGTCCAGCTAACTTGTGGGATGCACTTTTCTCTGCTTCTAACTGAGGTTACCAATGTGCACAGCCACAGCCAGCTTTCACATGGGTGCTGGGATCTGGACTCAGACTTCACACTTGTGCAGCATGTTTTCTCATCCAAATGAACTGTTTCTCAGCCCATAGTAAGAGCAGCTCTTTATCGACAAATTCAACAATTGAGATTCAATGGACAATACTTAGCAGCCATTCACAAAGAACGCTGAAAACTTACCATTCAAAGAAATAAGATACAGCATTTTAATTTGATGATGGGAATCTATAAAAGAACAAGCTGACATGTGATTCCTCTGTTCACAAAGTCTGACAGTTTCAAATATCTTTTCTACAATCATTTTTATAATGCTTTGTATTGATTTGCATGATTATTTGGTCACTAGCTGACATCCTACTGTGTAGGATTGACTCTGTGCCCTGACAGTGGAAACAGAGCATGGCTACCTAGTGAATCCATGACTGTTTAATAATTAATTGTATTTTAACTAATTCAACAAAGAAAGATAAAAAAATAGAAAAATATCTCAAACTAGAAATCGAATGTTCCAATGAACAGATGTACCACACCATGTCTTTCTGAGGAGGTAGAGCTATAACCACTTCCACATTTCTGAGAAAGTAAAAACTGTAGTAGTTGCTTTGGAAAGTGCTTTGTTATCTTCTAGAAAAGTTAAGGCACACTTACTAGGCGATGTTCAAGAATGAAATTACAGGCCATACAAATTGCCAAGTAGAGAGGAAACTGTTGAAAGCAAAGCAATGGAACAGGTCTGAGTGCACACTGCGTGAAGATGCACTGCCCCTGACTACTGTTTGGGGCTTCCTTTTATGGGATTCAAGAGAAGGAAGAGTTCAGTTCCTAAGAGGATAGTGTTAAGGAGTTATTGTTTCGAGTGACAGAATAAATTCTATAACCATTTGTGTATTGCACATGTCCCTTCCCATAATGCATCCAATTTTAATCACATGCACACTTAATTATTTTAAGATTGTAAATAGGAAATTCATTTGGAGACACAGTTTTGCCTTGTGGTGCTTGCTTGCATCCAAACCAGTTCAGACTGGATTTCACTTTCTTTCATCCTTTGCTCAAAGAGAGGTGTATGTGCATAGTCTATGCAGATAAAAGTCTTGAGTGGCCAGGTGCATTATTAGAAAAGGG
>CABHPQ010146774.1:0-35615 GCA_902168405.1 Peromyscus aztecus
TAAAAGATTACCAAACTAAATGGCAATCAAAACAGCAAGGTTCTTGATTGAAGACAGACAAACTGATGTAACAAAATAGAGAGGCCACACATAGATTTATCAACTAAAATCACTTAATTTTCAACAGTGAAGCCAAGAATATATAAAGGACAGCCTATTTGATGAAGAACATAGGGAGGACTTGTTATTGAGTCAAGAAGAATTAAAGTAGACTTTTATCTCATGCCATATATAAGAAGGATCAGAAAGATGAATTAAAGACTTTTAAAATTAATCAGAGGAAAAAGGCAAAAAGCTCTACTATACTGCTCTGGGTAATGTCATATATATACATGACTCCAAAATCACAGGCAATACAGCCAAACTAGACAAATGGGATTATATCGAACCCAAAAGCCTCCATACAGCAAAGGAATAAATCAACAGAATGAGGAGACAACTATAGAATGAGGGGGAAACTGCAAACACACTTCTAATAAGAAGCTATTTTTCAAACTAGATAAGGAATTCAAATAATCTAGTAACATGTATATGTGAGAGACATATACATATGTATATAAATAGAAGAAAATGGTTACTATAGTGAAATAAATTAACATACCCAATGATGTGAACAGGCTGTTTAAAACAGGGTGTTTACATTAAGCAAAAATAAATAACCCAGTGAAAATCGAGCAAAGTATGTTAATTGACACTTTTCAAAAGAAAATTAGTTACTGAAAGAAATCATCTAAAAGAAAGATGTAGTGTGCTTCCTAGTCTGAAAAGGTCAAGCCCACCATGGTGGGAAGGCATGCATGATGAATTCAGAGTGGCCCATGGCTGTGACACTGCTTGCTTACATCTCAGCTGATGAGTCACTTTGGTCAAAACCAGGACCAGTTATAACTTATAAGCCCTGTCTCTACAGCATCATATCTGCAAGCTAGGTCCCTTGTCCACTGGGTTCCTGCAACCTCCCAGAACACCTCCAGCTGTGGACCAGGAGCTCTAACATGAGCCTGTGGGAAACAGTTCATACGCAAACTATGACAACCTAGAAATAGTCAACACGTAGATGAAAAATACTCAGAATCACTAACCATCAAATGAAAACTGGAATGAAATATCGCCTCACATCTGTTACAGCAAGTGAACAATAACAAGTTGGGTGACCTAGAGATCTAAGACAACCCAGAGCAGAGTACACAGAAACAGTTTAAACAAACACAAGGGTCTCTCAGTAAAGTAAAACACACTTATCTTAGTGCTGTTGAGGACTTGTTTTGAGCTTAATGCAAATGCAACAAAGTGAAGACAAGCATAAATTAGCATGGCTATTATCACTGCCTGAATCCTCCAAAAGGCTCATGTACGGTGGTATGGGTCTCCAATACACGCCATGTTCAGAAAAGAGGTGCTGAGGAAGGGTTAGCTCGTGAACACCCTGATCGATGGATAAATTGATGGACTCAAAACTTGAACAAACTACCTGGAAGTACTGAAAATGTGGAAAAGGGGGTTGTTAAGTTAGAGGATGTGGGGGCCAGGGGTACTCCTTTGAAAGACTCTTTGTTCCAGACCCCTTCTAATTCCTTCCTCTGTTTCTGGACACTGTGAGATGAGCCTCTGTCTTCCACGCACTCCCTGAAGTGATGTTCTGAATCGCCATTACTCAGCAACAGCAGAACCCAGGGACCAGGGACTGATACCGGGGAAACTGAGGTGACTCTCCCCTTTCAGGCATTTTCTTGGCATGTGTTGAAGCAACAAAAAGCCTGACCAACACAGCCCCATAGAAAATGGGATGGGGATGTCTCAAAATACTAAAAATAGGATCAGAAATTATCTAAACATTCTATCACTGGGAATATTTCCAAATAAAATGAAATCAATGTATCAAAGAAATAGCTGCATCCCTGAAGAGAGTGAAGCATTGGTCCAGGTAGCCAACATATGAAATCAACTTACATGTTCAGTAGTAAAAAGAACAATGAAATTGAATATGTAAACAATACAAGCATGTATGCACATGGTTTAATACCATTCAGCCTTGAAAAACAAGGAAAGTTTACTTTTGTGAAAACGTGGATAAAATTGAAGGATATTCTGTTGAGTAAAATCAGCCATACACAAAACAATAACTGACACATAAAACATATATATATATGATATTGTGATTTTATACATACATATATGTTATATACCTTTTAGAAAAGTGAACTTAGAAATAAAGAGTGGAATGGGGGTTCCCTGGAGTTGATGAGGAGGAAAGGAGATAGGGAGAAAATACAAACTTTCAATAAGACATGAGGAATAAATTCAAGAAACTTAACAGAGTGACCATCGTTGATACCAATGCATTATACATTTACAAACTGCTGAGAATGGGTTTTAGAAATTCTTTAAATGATAGACACGTTGGGCAGCATATCAGATAATATATATGCTAATTAGTTTGATATAGCTTTCCACATTGTACACATATTTCAAAATATATTGTGTAATATATATATGTATAAATTTTGTCAAGCCAAAAATTCATTGTCTATAAAAATAAATGGCAAGATATTTTAAATTAAAGAAGGGAAATTTAACAGTCTTTTTTTTAATTCAAGCATTAAGTGGGCTAACAGAGTGAGGCCATCTAAGGAGCACACATAGAAACAATTTGCAGGACTGATACAAACCAAGGACCTCGGCATTGGCGATGGGGATGTGTTGTGAGTTCAGTGCAATGCGGGTGTGGAGACTTGAGCTTCCAGCACTCACTGTTCCCAGCAAAGCCCTTCAAGGAAGTTGTGGTGGAAAGCCTTGAGCAGTGAGCTGATGAAAGCTTAGAGATCACAAACAACATACTTCCTATGATGCTCACCCAAGCCTTGACTTCAACTGGCCCTCAAATCCTTCACTTGGTGGTGGGAAGGGATGGTGTTATAAATGCAGGTAGCTGTGCTACGCTACAGGGCCATTAGAGTATATTTTAGGATCTTTATAAAATGAACATTTCTAATAACTACAAGGAACAAGAGCCATTAGAGGAAGAGGTTGGAAATGTGAATGCAGTCATAATTGAAGGAAGAGTTCCAGACTAGATAGGACAGGATAAAGAGCTCAGAAAAGGCTGCACCAAACCTCATTAGATGTAAATCCTTTTATAAGCAGTTTTTAATGCAATACACAAAGCTCACTGAAAAGCCTAAGGCTTAACCAATAGGGTCAATAATGAATGCAGATTTGGGGCTATAGTTGCTCCTGGCTTTACTTCAAGTAAAAGGAATCAAGGGAAGAGAAGCTAAGAAGGATCTGTAGTAAGTCATTCTTCCCCTGTAGTGTTCACTTCATGTTTTGTAGACACCCCCAAGGCTTCTCCATCTAGGATCTCATCTACCATCCTAAATTATTGCATACATAAATAATTGCTTTCCCAGAAATGCTATTTTGCCCATAGGACAAAAATAACTCATTGTAATGGGCACAAATCATGACCTACAAAAGACTCTAATTAACCCCTCAGGCACGGTTCAGAGTACTTGCCAATAATATTCCCACTGTCTCTTACATGGTTAAAGCTATGGGCTACCAAGGGAAGGGCAAAGTGGAGAGGCAAAAGCAGACTGTTCTCTCTTAACACACACACACACACACACACACACACACACACGCACGCACGCACGCACGCACGCACACACACGCACACATGCACACACACACACAGAGAGAGACAGAGAGACAGAGAGAGAGAGACAGAGAGAGAGACAGAGAGAGAGAGAGAGAGAGAGAGAGAGAGAGAGAGAGACAGAGAGAGAGAGAGAGAGAGAGAATATGCATCTTGTTTCGCTAAGGATCATACGGACCCTTACATGGGCTAGGCAAGCATCATAGCACCCTGCTATATCCCCAGTCACTCCCCACTGTGTGTCTGTGTGTCTGTGTGTCTGTGTGTATGCAGATGTGTACATGTGGGTGGAGACCAGAAAATAAGCATGAGTGTAGTTCTTCGGGTAGTGTCCACTCATTTTTTGAAAGAGGGTCTCTCACTTGCCTGGGAGCAGGCTGGCCAGCAAACCCTAGGGATCCATCTGTTTCCACTTTCACAATGCTGGCATTACAAGCAGGTGCCTCCAGACCCAGTGTTTATTCCACAAGCATTCTGGGACTTGAACTCTCATTCTCACACTTGCAAGGCAAGCACCTTATTAGATAGCTGAGCTGTTTCCCTAGCCCCTCATACTCTTTTTTTAAAGAGCAATTTCCTTTCAAATGAAGTGTTGAAACCCTATAGAGTACGTTACTGTGTTTACCAAAAAGCTATCACAACTTTCCCCTAAAGTCATATATTCTGATTTTTAGCAAGGATATCTTCCAAATTCTTTGCTATTATTTTCTGTTCTTAAACTACAAACCCAAATTATTCACTAGTGTGCTGGTAAGGAATTAGACACCTCACCTTGCTTTACTAATTAGTTGCTAGGGCCTCCTGAACAAAGCACCATAAACTCGTGACTTAAACAACAGGTGCATATTGTCTCACAATTCCAGAGAGGGAGTCCAAGACCTAGGTGTCTCACAGTTCCAAGGGGTAGGAGTTCTGAAATCCAATGGGAGCAGAGCTGGCTCCTCCTGGGTGCTGTGAGGACAGGATCCCTTCTAGACCTCTCTCTCTCACACTGGTGGGTATGCATCTTCATGTTCATATGGTGTGTTCCCTGCATTGGCACAGCCATATCTGATTGGGAAAGCAAAATTCATAAAGTCAGCACAGCTGCTTGACAAAGATCCAGCAAAGATGAGCCGCATGATGGCCAATGTGCCACTTTTGATTTTGATCTCTGCCTATTACATACTTGGGGGACATTTAATATTTGTACAGTTTGGGGATATTGGACTGATGGAAAATTTCTTATGAATCATTTATGCCTTCTCCCAGGAGTACTGCTTCTAAGCTTCCCCAGCAAAGTCCTGAGCATACTACCCCTCCTACTTTCAGGGAGATATCCTTATCTTCTTGAAGGTCTTCCTTACGCCTTGGAGGTTATAGCACATATAAAGATGCCAGAGGTCTTTTTATGAGGCTATGAGATATTCTTGACACATCTGCCCCTGTGCTTACTCAAGAACAAGACAATCAAAACAAAGTAAACTTTAAAAGGTCAACAAAATTAGGTGGGCTAGAGGAGCTGGCCTCAGGTCAGATTACACTGGATAAGGGCACTGCATGCCAAAGCCTCTGTTTTCAGGGCTGGGATACAGCTGACTGGGAGAGTGCTTGAACATGTATAGCCTTGGGTTTGATTCTCAGAACTAATAAAGAAAACAGAAGAAAAGAAGAATATCTTCAAATAAAATCTGCTGCTGCTGCTGGGTTCTGATTGAGAGGAACACAATGCCAGCCATCTCATGCACTACTGTACACATGATCATTATTACTACTTATATTTCAGGTGGATTTTCTAAAGATAAGACTAAGAGCTCCAAAATGACTCTGATTGATCTAGTCGCCCTTGGTTCCACACACTGGAACCTGAAATGACTTGAAAGGACCAAACTCCAATCCTAAATTAAACAAAAGCATATTGCAATTTTCACCTTCTGTAACTTCTCCACAAACTGTGTCCAGTCACCGGGTGATCTGACCACATCCTTACCTGCCATAGCATCTCTCTTGAAAAATTCAAAATGGACCATCTCATCGGACCAGAGCCAGAATGACTGCTCATCACTAACACAGTTGTGTTGACTTAAGAATGGCTTTGAAGGAAGCATCTTTGAAGATGAGACACAGAAATTTTATTGCTGGAATTCTTCTTCTTAGAATGAACACAGAAAAGTTTGTGATTCTCTTGGAATGAAAGGAAAGATTCCAAATATATTCATATTGTAAATGATAGGTTTGGGGGATGTTGGTTTGTTTCTAAGATAGGGTCTTACCATGTAGACCTGAGTGGCCTTGAACTCACTGTGTACACCAGGCAAGGCAATAGTGGCACTTATCATAGAGGTAATCAAAAGCCATCTAACCGGATTCAAGGACCTCTCAATAGGAGAGAATTCATTCCTGATGCTGTAAACCTAGCTAACTATCCTGACTGATACTACCACAGACCCTTCAGGAGAACCTAGTACTGCCAACTTCTTTAAAAAAAAAATTAATTCCTGTGTTCTAAATACCGATCCTTCTATCCACAGAGAAGTGTAGCTCTTAGTCTTCATTAAAACGGCTTCCTTTTGCAATAGACAGAGACCATCATAAATGTATATCTACAACACAACTCTTACAACTAAGGCCCAGAAAACAGTGCAAAAGAGGGATAAGATTGTAACGGCCAGAGGAGTGGGATGTCTGCGACAAGATAATGTCCCCTATCTACAACAAGGAGCTGCACCCACAAAATCATAACACTGTAGTTGTCTAATCAAGACTTTCACAGTGACACCAGTTGACATGCCAATATAGATGAGGGAAATCTCACAAGGCCCCAACTCTAGATGAAAAACTACAGGCAATTAAAGGCTACTAAGAAAGGGAGAATCAGTCTTCTCAAGGGATAAGCCTCCTGATAAAGCTATCTTATCCCAAGTGGTCAGCACTAAACACACACACAGAGAGAGAGAGAGAGAGAGAGAGAGAGAGAGAGAGAGAGAGAGAGAGAAGAGAGAAGAGAGAACCAAACCGACCCAGCAGGTTGTGTTTATATATATATTCCCATCCTGTGTGTGTGTGTGTGTGTGTGTGTGTGTGTGTACCTGTGTGTGTACCTGTGTGTGTAAAACAATAAATAAGAAGCCATGCATTTGAAAGGGAATTAATTGGAGCATATGGGAGGAACTGGATGAAGGAGAGGGTGTAGAAATGGCATTAAATACAGTACTCACATTCAAGATATTAAAAATAAATAAAAATGGACTGACAGTAAGGAATCTCTCTCCCTCAAACAAGGAGAAAGATGTAAGTAGCTCCTGACAAGAAAAGAGAAAATGAATGAAAGGAAAAATTAAGAAGGCACAAATGACAAGAAAGGGGGAATTGGAGGGACAGGGATACTGCAGATACCAGGTATAATTTCCACACGAACCACAAGTCTCCCCAGAACTTGCAAATGGAACCAGGTTCTCTGGGCAGCTGAAGGAAATTGAACTTCATACCCACACCAGGCAAAATCATTTACCACCTGCCTGAGGGGCCAATCAGGTGAGGGTCTCATGGGACGTCTTGGCTAAGAGCAATGACTTTTCATTTAGTTAACACATTGGAAATAACCAGCCCTGGCCATTGCTCAAAGTCAGTGATTCTCTGAGAAAGCAACTGTGGGCACACTATTCGCTGATCTCTGTCCCTGGAATATTCTGGGGGCCCATGTTGCTGGGGCCTGAGAGAGAGAACTTAATGCTTGGTTGACTCTATTAGTCATAAGCACATTCAAAGCTGATTTTCAAAGAAAGCTCTGATTTTGCCTGCTGGTTTCAGGCACCCTGAAAGCTTACTCATCACCTAGGAAATATAGGCAAGAAGTTTAAACTCCCAGGATGAAATATTGGTTCTTCTCATTTAGCACAGTAAGTAACATATGTAAAGTGCTCAGTAATATGACCTAGAAGTTAGTAAGGTTTGGACAGCACAGAATCCCAGACCCCATATCAACCACAATGACCCAGAATTTCTGGATTAGGATCAGAAACTTGTAGTTAGAGTTTTCCTGCCTGGCCCACAGTCAGGATAAATCTCTTTCACCTGCCAGTCCCACAGCTGCTCAGACCCAACCAAGTAAACACAGAGACTTACATTGCTTACAAACTGTATGGCCATGGCAGGCTTCTTGCTAACTGTCCTTATAGCTTAAATTAATCCATTTCTATAAATCTATACCTTGCCACATG
This sequence comes from Peromyscus aztecus, assembly GCA_902168405.1. NCBI lineage: Eukaryota > Metazoa > Chordata > Mammalia > Rodentia > Cricetidae > Peromyscus > Peromyscus aztecus. Next base: position 7,858 of record CABHPQ010146774.1, read on the forward strand.
GCTCGTGGCTTACCGGCATCTTCACATGCTGTTTGTCCTGGCGGTGGCTGGCAGCGACTCCCTCTGCCTTCCTGTTCTTTTAATTCTCTCTGTTAGTCCTGCCTATACTTCCTGCCTAGCCACTGGCCAATCAGTGTTTTATTAGCAACACATTTGCCATACAGAACATCCCACAGCAGAAGCTATTAGACATTTTAAAGTCATTGGGTTGCAATAGGATTTTTATGCTTCCTGAAAAATTCTAACAGTCACTTTTTCTTACTTCTTTAATTTCTAATTTAAAAAACATAAAAGAGCAGTTCAGATCCAAACAACTCCCGCTCACACAAATCCTCCTCCTTCTCGCCGACTGGACTCCCGGAGCTCCACCCAGGGCCTGATCGTGGATATCTGCATCCAGCTCCCTCAGTCACTGGATGGGGCCTCTAGCACGACAATCAGGGTGTTTGGCCATCCTATCACCAGGGTAGGTCTGATCGGGCTATTTCTCGACCATTGCCAGCAGTCTATTGTGGGGGCATCTCCGTGGATTTCTGTGGGCCTCTCCAGCACTCTGCTTCTTCTTATTCTCATGTGGTCTTCATCTCTCACGAACATTCCCTGTGTTCCCTCTCTGTTCTTGATCCAGTCGGGACCTCCCACTCCCCCAAGTTCTCATTCCCTCGCCCCCCGCCCCTCACCACCCCCACTCACGTCCAGACAGTTCATGTAGATCTCATCCATTTCTCCGTCATTGGGCGATCCCCGTGTCTCTCCTGGGGTCCTGCTATCCAGGTAGCCTCCCTGGTGTTGTGAGTAGCTGTCCAGTCATCCTTGTTCCACAACTAGTATTCTCCTATGAGTGGGTGCATACCATATTTGTTGATGGAATACAGGGACAAGTGGCCAGACAAATGGAAACACATGAACTGTGAACCAATGGCTGAGGGGCCCCCAACTGGACCAGGCCCTCGGAATGGGTGAGACAGTTGATTGGCTTGATCTGTCTGGGAGGCATACAGGCGGTTGGACCGGGTCCTGTGCTCAGTGCATGAGTTGGCTGTTTGAAACCTGGGGCTTGGTAGAGACCCTTGGCTCAACCTGGGAGGAGGGGGCTAGGCCTGCCTGGGCTGAGTCCACCAGGTCGATCTCAATCCTCGGGGGAGTCTTTGCCTCGGAGGAGATGGAAATGGGGGTGGGCAGGGGGGGGGAGGGGGGGAGGGGGACGGGGCGGGAGGAGGGAGAACGGGGGAATGTAAAGTTGAATTACGTTGTAAAATAAAATAAAATAAAATAATAAAAAAAAAGAGCAGTTCAGAAGTTGAAGAGTTGACTCAGCAGTTAAGAGCATTTGCTGCTCTTCCAGGGGACCCAAGTTTGATACCCAGCACCCACACAGCAGCTCACAACTGATTGTAGCTCCAGTTCCAAGAGATCCAAAGCTCTCTTCTGGCCTCCATGGGCACCAGGCACAAAAGTAGTACCCAGACATATATGCAAGCAAAAAATAAAAGTTGAATTTTTTTTAAAAAAATTATTTGTTTGTTTGTTGTTTGTTTGTTTACATCCTGGCCGAGGTTCCCCGCCCTCCTCCCCTCCCATCCCCTCCCACCATCCCCGCCCTGCTTCTGACCTCCCATCTACTCCCTCTCCATTTCTGTTCAGAAAAGGGCAGCTCTCCCATGGGTGTCAACCAAACATGGCATATCAAGTTGCAGTAAGACTAAGCACCTCCCCATGTTTAAGGCTGGCAAGGTGACCCAGTATGAGGAAGTGGGTCCCAAAAGCCAATAAAAGAGTCAGAGACAGCCCCTGTTCTCACTGTTAGGAGTCCCACAAGAGGACCAATCTACACAACAATGTGCAGAGTGCCTAGGTCAGTCCCATGCAGGCTCCCTGGTTGTTGGTTCAGTCTCTGTGAGCCCCTATGAGGCCGGGTTAGTTGAGTCTGTGAGTTTTTTGACCCCTCTGGCTCCTATACTCCTTTCTCCTCTTCTTCTGCAGGATTTCCCAAACTCCACTTAAAGTTTGGCTGTAGGTCTGCATCTGTTTCCCTCAGTTGCTAGATGAAGCCTCCCTGATGACAATTGGACTAGGCATCAATCTGGTCACAGGAGATGGCCAGTTCAGGCTATGCATCTGTTATTGCTAAGATTCTTAGCTGGGGTCATCCTGATGGATTCCTGGGAGATTCCCTCATGCCAGATTTTTATCTGACCCCAAAATGCCCCCTTTCCAGTAGTCTCTTTCAGTAATCCCCCCTCTGCCCCCACAACTTGATCACTCATGTTCCCATCCCCACCTGCCTCAGTTCACTCACTAAATCTCTTCTATTTTTCCTTCCCAGAGAGATCTAGGTGTCCCCCCATGAACCTTCCTTGCTACCTAGTCTCTCTGGGCCTGTGGATTTTAGCATGGGTATCCTTTATTTTATAACTAATATCCACTTATGAGTAAGTACATACCATGTTTGTATTTCTGGGTCTGACTTATGTCACAGGATGATTTTTCCTAGTTCCATCCATTTGCCTTCAAATTTCCTGGTATCCTTGTTTTTAACAGCTGAGCAATCCTCCATTGTGTAGATGTGCCACATTTTCTTTATCCATTCCTCTATTGAGAAACATCTAGGTTGTTTCCAGGTTCTGGCTATTACAAATAAAGCTGCTATGAACATAAATGATCAAGTGTCCTTGTGACATGATTGAGCATCCTTTGGGTATATGCTAAGGAGTGGTATAGTTGGGTCTTATGGTAGACTGCTTCCCACTTTTCTGAGAAACTGTCACACTGACTTCTAAAGTGACTGTACAAGTTTGCACTCCAACCAGCAATGAAGGAGTGTTCTACTTGCTCCATATCCTCTCTAACATGAGCTGTCACTTGTGTTTTTTATCTTAACCTTTCTGACATATGTAAGATGAACACACCTATGGGCACATGATTTTCAACAAAGAAGCCAAAATTATACAATGGAAATAAGAAAGCATCTTCAACAAATGGTGCTGGTCCAACTAGATGTTGGCATGTAGAAGAATGTAAATAGACCCATATCTATCACCCTGTATAAAATTCAAGTCCAAGTGAATCAAAGACCTCAACATAAATCCAGTTACACTGAACCTGGTAGAAGAGAAAGTGGGAAATAATCTTGAACACATTGGCACAGGAGACAACTTCCTGACCAAAACACCAATAGCACAGGCAATTAATATTGACAATTAATATGAAATTGAAAAGTTTCTGTAAGGCAAAGGACATTGTCAATAGGACAAAACAGCAGCCTACAGAATGGGAAAAGATCTTCACCAATCCCACATCTGAGAGAGGGCTGATTTCCAAAATATATAAAGAACTCAAGAAACTAGATATCAACAAACCAATTAAAATATGGGGTACAGATCTAAACAAAGAAATTCTCAACAAGAGTCTCAAATGACCAAGAAACACTTAAGGTGATGTTCAACATCCTAAAAGTTGGATTTTTAAAATTAAAAACTGAAAATAGTTCAAGTAACTCTAACGCTACATGTTTAGTTAGTCTCCATTCACCTCCTATCAATCAACAAGTACCAAAAGTACTGATGAAATCATGAACATATGTGATATCTACCACAAAGAATATCCAGAATGAGAGCAGAATTCAGGACCGTATGTTTAGGTAACAGAAACATATAAAGGGTGTTTGAAGAAAAAATACAATAGTCAGAGACATAGAAGGACAATGGCAAAGCAATAATAACAAACAAAATTAATCCCATGGAAGAATATTAAGTGCTGATTCTGGAATTAGCATACCAGATGTCACCAGTGGCCTTACATAAGTAATTTTACAAGATTGGTAAAGGCTGAACTCCCAAAGCTCATGAGGGAAAACACAGTCAGAAGACTCTGACAATCTTCCAGAGGGTTCAATAAGGTAGAAGTTCATAAAATGGAGTCTTATTTTCAGTGAAGGGGTAGCTGTTACTGTCCATATTTCATGAATAGAGACACTTGAGATCCCTTCAAAGAAATGACAGAGGAGTCAGAAGACTAGTAGCTGATAGAGCAAATGAGTAAGGGGGGAAGTAGATTCCATCATGAGCATTGTGGAGTCGTGTTACGTCTAGTCATTTGGGGGGCTACTATAACAAAGAACTGTAGACTGGAGGGCTTATACACAGCAGAAGTTTACACCTCACAGTTCTGAGAGCTGAGAAGTCTAATCAAGGTAATTCCAGAATTCAGTGTCTGATGAGGATCCATGTCTTGTTTCATGGACAACCGTGGACTTACTGTGCCTTCTTCGTTCGATGGAAGAGGACAAGAGAGCTCTTTAAGGTCCCTTCCATAAGTACCAATCCCATCCATAAAGGCGCCCCTCTCACAGCCTCACCTCTTCCTGGTTACTTTCCTACTCCTAGTAAGACTACTCGTAGGACTACTCCTGGCAGCTCCTTCTTTTACCACCATCACTCAGTGAGATACGCTTTCAATATATGAATTCAGAGAAAAACATTCAGTCCACAAAAAGTATGAGAAACTGGGATAATGATGGATGAAATGGCAGCTAACTTTCTAAGGAGAAATGAGGATCATCTCGTAGTTTTCTTGATGTTAAAAAAAAAAAAAGTAAAAGCATCTACCAGGAGTGAGGGTGAGGATAAGAGGGACCAGCTAACCCGGAACAAGCAGTGGAATAAAGAGACACCATTTCAAACAAAGTGGAAGGCCAAGGCTGACACAGATGTCCTCTGGCTTCTATGCTTATGCCATGGTATGCACCCCATAGTCACATCATAAATGCACATACACATCACCTACACCTGCTGCACAAAGATTTGAATATTCCAGTGTGTTGCTAACTTATTCTCTTTCTTCCTTCCTTTCTTCCTTTCTTCCTTTCTTTCTTTTTTTTCTTCCCTTTTCTTTCTTTCTTTCTTTTTTCTTTCTTTCCTTTCTTTCTCTCATTTTCTTTTTCTTTTTTTATTTTTTACTATTAAGAGATTTCTATTCATTTTTCATAACAACCACAGATTCCCCTCTCCTCCCTCCTCCTGCCCCCAAGCCTTTCCCCCCCCAACCCACCCCCCATTCCCACCTCCTCCAAGGCAAGGTCTCCCTTGGGGAGTCAGTAGAGCCTGGTACATTCAGTTGGGGCAGGTCCAAGCCCCTCCTCCCTACACTAAGGCTGTGCAAAGTGTCCTATCATAGGTACTAGGCTCCAAAAAGCCAGCTCATGCACCAGGGCTGGGTCCCGATACACTGCCTGGGGGCCCCCCAAACAGTTCAAGCTAAACAACTGCCTCGCCTATCCAGAGGGCCTAGTCTAGTACCATGGGGGCTCCTCAGCTATTGATCCACAGTTCATGCGTTTCTACTAGTTTGGCTACTTGTCTCTGTACTTTTTCCCATTATGGTCTCAATGTCCCTTGCTCATAGAATCCCTCCTCTCTTATCAATTGGACTCCTGGAGCTCAGCCTGGCACCAGGCTGTGGATCTCTGCATCTGCTTCCATCAGTCACTGGATGAGGGTTCTACGATGACAGTTAGGGTATTCAGAAATCCGATCACCAGAGTAGGCCGGCTCAGGCACCCTCTTGACTATTGCCAGTAGTCTATGGTGGAGTCATCCTTGTGGATTCCAGGGAACTTCCCTAGCACTCTGTTTCTCCCTATTCCCATGATGCCTTCATTTATCATGGTATCTCCTTCCTTGCTCTCCCACTCTGTCCCTGTTCCAGCTCAAACCTTCCGTCCCCCTATGTTCTCATCTCCCATCCCTTGCTCTCCAGTTTGCTCATGTAGATCTCATCTATTTCTCCTTTGCTGGTTGATCCATGCATCCTGCCTAGGGTCCTCCCTGCTAGCTAGCCTCCCTGGAGCTGTGGGTTGCAGTCTGGTTATCCTTTGCTTTACATCTGGTATCCACTGGTATCATGAGTGAGTACATACCATGTTTGTCCTTCTGAGTCTGGGTTACCTCACTCATGATGATATTTTGTAGTTCCATCCATTTGCCTGCAAATTTCATGATGTCATTGTTTTTCTCTGCTGAGTAGTACTCCATTGTGAAATGTACCACATTTTCTTAATCCATTCTTCAGTTGAGGAGCATCTAGGTTGTTTCCAGGTTCTGGCTATTATAAATAATGCTGCTATGAACATAGCTGAGCAAGTGTCCTTGTGGTATGACTGAGTATTCCTTGGGTATATGCCCAAGAGTGGTATAGCTGAGTCTCGAGGTAGATTGATTACCAGTTTTCTGAGAAACCGCCATACTGATTTCCAAAGTGGCTGTACAAGTTTGCACTCTCACCAACAGTGGAGGGGTATTCTCCTTGCTCTGCATCCTCTCCAGTATAAGCTGTCTCTAGTGTTTTTGATCATAGCCATTCTGACAGGTGTAAGATGGTATCTCAGAGTTGTTTTGATTTGCATTCCCCTGATGGCTAAGGATGTTGAGCAATTCCACTTTCACTTTTAGAATTACTTATTTTTATGTCATTCCAGTTAAATATTTTCTAATGCATCCAGAGCACAACATTTTTGTAGAAACATCTCTAACTTCAACTTTTTTTTTTGTACTCTGCCTAATGCTATATGGGATTTGGTTGGCTTACAAGGCTATGAAAATACAACATGATAGGAACTTTTTAAATAAGTAAGATAGATGAGGTTAATAAAGCTAAATAAGTACAACAGAGCTGGATATGAGATTTTATGAAGCTTAACGCCCTGTAAGTCAAGATCAATGCAATAAATTCCGTTCAGAATTTGGTCCCAGGTGGCAGTTGTCTCCTACAATACCAGAATATTTCTTATTATTAAACAAAGACAGCTACTTAACACACCCCATTTCCACCAAATCTAAACCTCAGAAAGTCTAGAAGAAAGTATTTTCCCCAATTGAAATGCCTGTTTTAATCCAGGTTTTTCTCTTTAAGCCAACAGCTTGCTTAATTATTTATACCGTGCTATTTCTCTTTTATTTAATGCCATTCTGATAGTTTTAATCACATGCCAACTCAAACCCTCTTGGAATAATTGCTACATAAATTAAAAATAAATATTTAGAAACTCTATCCCTAATTGTTATCCAAATAGACCATGATTTACTTAAACTTATTATGACCTTGGGAACAGGAGAGAAAGCTCAGACATTAAGGGCACTTACAGCTCTTGCAGAGGATCCAGGTTCAGTTCCCAGCATCCATGTCAAAGAACCCTCAACTGCCTATAACTCCAGTTCTAGGGACTCTAATGCCCACCGGCCTCTACACAAACCTACAGACACATAAATGCATGCAAGTACACATATGTGGCTTGAGTTTTCCTGCCTGGCCCACGGTCAGAATAAATCTCTTTCACCTGCCAGTCCCACAGCCGCTCAGACCCAACCAAGAAAACACAGAGACTTATATTGCTTACAAACTGTATGGCTGTGGCAGGCTTCTTGCTAACTGTCCTTATATCTTATATCAATCCATTTCTATAAATCTATACCTTGCCACATGGCTCGTGGCTTACTGGCATCATTACAAGCTGTTTGTCCTGGTGGCGGCTGGCAGAGTCTCCCTCTGCCTTCCTGTTCTTTTTATTCTCTCTGTTAGTCCCGCCTATACTTCCTGCCTAGCCACAGGCCAATCAGTGTTTTATTAGCAACACATTTGCCATACAGAACATCCCACAGCACACATATGTGTACATAAATAAAAATAACAAAAATCTTTTTAAAAAAAAAATTACTAACACCTACACAACTTCAATACCAAAAGCCATTTCTCAACTTTCCATTCTAAAAGTCTGTTTTCTTACTTTTCTATATATGGCAGAATGTCACCAAGTGAAAAATCCTGCATGGGTCTGACTTACCATTACATTTATTAGCTCCTATTCAGGAATGGAATAGCATTAGTAACATACTGCAGATTAAACTTGTAATAAATTCTATTGCTTATCAGCACTCTACCCCACTTCCTGCTATCTATTTTATCCTGCTATCAAAAGTATAAATCTTTAATATGGCATAGTTAGCCACATGTGGTTAGGTAATAACACAACTTAATTAGGCTGTGTCTTAATGTAGACATAAACAAAATATGTCTTTAGCTGGTTATGCTTGAACATTTTTTGTTTTGTTTTTTCAACACAGGGTTTCCCTGTGTAGTTTTGGTGCTTGTCCTGGATCTCGCTCTGTAGACCAGGCTGGCCTCGAACTCACAGAGATCCGCCTGGCTCTGCCCCTCGCATGCTGGGATTATAAATGTGCACCACCACTGTCCAGCATGTCTGAGCATTTAATGCACACCTACTTTGTGGTTCAAGAGCAGAAATCCAAAGTTAACCAGAACACCATACCAGAGAATTGCTCCTTATCACTATTCTAAACACTTAGGTATTCAGAGAGGGTTTAGGTTAAAGTTCCTTATACATTCCATTACTGCAAGAAAAACTCAAACAATGCTACTTCACTGTTCCCTTTATCTTATTATACATCAATTCCATAAAACAAGGAGTGAGAAGTGACATGTAAAAGTAGCCTCATGGTGCCTGTCTGCCAAAGAAGCTTGGCTAGATGACTTAGTCCATGGGGACCATTAATGCCTGGAATCAGTTCTCCCATTCAAGTCCCCAGCGGTACCCTTGTCCTAAAGGATAAGTCTCTTTAGATGGTTAATAACATCACACCTAAAATCACTGTCCCTGGCAGTTCAGTGGAACTATGAGCTAGAAATTGCCATCCAGAGAGCAATACACCCAAGCTCTAAAAAACTATTAAGGAAAGATCCTGAACGTTTTGCTTTCTTTCCTTTTTAATATCTGAGATGATTCAGTCCTCATATGAAAATGTTGAGAGCTTAAATCCAAGGTCTTCACCAGGCTTAACCTTCTGATGTCAATCACTTACTCAACCCACGCATGCAGTAGCTAATGTTCCTATAAGCTCTGCATTTTTAACTTTCCTTCAGATAGTCTTTTTCTATGTTTGCAAGAACACATAGAACACCTTCATGACACTATAACATTTGGAATTCTCAGTAAACCAGCTTCTGCTGAAGAAACTTCAAAGACTTCTTCCATTATATAAACCCTTTACCTCCATTCTTCACCCATGAAAACGAAGGGATCATCAGGTTATAAAAGCAGTTATGGTCAGAACAGGTTTCTCCTTTTTACCAGTGATAAGCCATAACTTCTTTGGGAATAAATCCTAGTTTGTAACAAACTTATTCAAGATTTTTAAAAAAAAAAGAGTGTCTATATACCATCCTCAAATTCCCTGTCAGATTTCTTGGTACAGTTTCCCTAGTCATACAAATCAGCTGGGAAATTTCTGTAACAATCATACAGCTTTCTTAAGGAGTGACAGGAAGTTCTTGTGAGTTGACATGAGGCTATTCAAGACAAACTCAACAATACTAAGGGATTGAACATTGGCCTAATTCTCCTGTTCCAAAACCTTCCAAAAAAATTCTCTCCATCCAAAAGCTTGTCCATCTAAAGCAGAGGTTCTCAACCTGTGGTACTCAGTCCCTCTGGGGATTGAATGACCCTTTCACAGTGGTTGTCTAAGGCAATCAGAAAACACAGAAATTTACATTATGATTCATAACAGTAGCAAAATTATAGTTATGAAGTAGCAACAAGAATAATTTAATGGTTCAGGTCACCATAACATGAGAAACTGTATTAAAGAGTTGCAATATTAGAAGGTTGAGAACCACTGATCTAAAGTTTAATTGAGTGCTGAGTTCAAAACTCCAGTTATTTTAAATGCTTCTTACTCAGCTAATGCTAAGAAAGAAAACCTATTGTACTTGAATAAAGTGTACTTATTCTGTTATTTAAGACTACTCAATTGTTAAGAAAGATAAGCAAAATCAATACTGTAGAATGAGTGGAACTTGAAATTTTTAAGGCATAAATAACAAGCAAGCTAATAGCTTAAAAGGCAAAATCCACAGGGTATTATTATACAGAGGTAAGGTATTATTACACACTGGGACACAAGCAGACTATATGGTAATATAGATAGTGAGCTTCTCAACCATAAAACACCTAGACAGTACAACATTGACAATGTGTCAAAAACAAAAAGTATTACTCTTTAGTTGTAAGAGGCAGAATGACCAAATCTTAAAGTATAATCATGCTAGTCTGAACTGAAAACGTTATCCTCAAATTAGCTATCTAACAATTATGACCCCACAAGTTTTGTGCCAAAAATGCAAACAAAACCTGCACTATTTTGGCAAGTTAACCCTAAGCTAAAGCTACTGAAAGGCATGCCTTGTCCTTGTAGCTTCCTAATAGAGCAAGTGTGTCCCATACATCTTCTATCTGATCACTGTAAACAGTCCTCATCCTTGTCACCACACCACCAACTTAGAAAGCTGAAGTCAAGACACACATGCACTGCTAACCCAGCATTTAGGTTGTAGGGTTCTGACCATCCCACTTCCAAGACATTCTTAGTGCATTGCCACACCTCATCTTTTGCCTCTTGTCACTAAATGCTTCCGTTAGATTCATAAGTAGAATATCTAGCGAGTTCCCATCTGGCCTGTGGGCCTATCAGTGCAATGGTCGCTGGTAGTGGAGTTGCATTGCTATAATTTCCTATACAACAATGAGAGTGGTGAGATATGCTAGGTTAAGCTGAAAAGTACAGATGGATTTATTTAGGGATTTGCAAAAGTATAATCCTGAGACTGTGTTAGAAATGCCATACACTTTACAATAATGGATTTAGAGGAGCATGTCTTTGTCTTGTAATAACTGAAGATGACACAATATGGACATGATGAGACAAAAACAAATGTGTGTGTGTGTGTGTGTGTGTGTGTGTGTGTGTGTGTGTGCGCGCGATTTTAAGTCAGAACTCCAGGATCAAATCTTTCTCTATCACTTTCTACCTTTGTGGCCTTGGGGAAACTTCTACTCTGGGTCTCTATTTCCTCGTCTATAATATAGGAATATCAATAATCACTATCTGAAAGTTGTTTTGATGATTAAAGGAATTACTACCATGTGAACCTTTCAGACTAGCCAGCTCATAGGGCATGTTTTAAATGTTTTAGCTATTGAAGAAAAAGGGAATGATAGAGTGTGACACAATGGAACAAAGTCTTGGCTGGCAACGAGCTGCACAAGCTTTGGTCTTCATTGCTTGGGAATGGGAGTCTCTGCACATCCTAATAACAATGTAGGTAAAATCAGAACAGAGGCTAGAGAGATGGCTCAGTCGTTAAGAGCACATGTTGCTCTTGCAGATGGTGAGGGTTCAATTCCAAGCACCCACATGTTGGCTCACAATCATCTGTAATTCCAGCTCTAGGAGATCTGATGCCTTCTGATGTCCATAGGCACCAGCACACACATGGTACGCAGACATATATACAGGCAAAAGACACATACACATAAAGATAAAACTAATAAATCTTTAAAATTGGAGCATATAAAGCAATAGTAATGAGTAACATCATTGTGTAACATGGACTATTTTTAGTTCTTTGAGAATACAATGGATTTGGAGTGGGGCAGGCTTGAGTACAGACAAAGGGTATACTTACCTGGGGAGGGTTCACCAGGTATTAAATGAAAAGACATTCAAGAAATTGAGCAACTGAAAAGCTGTGGACACCCCAGGCCAGTTACTTCTCACAATGGAGCGACTACAGCTAATAAAACTAAAGGAAGTGTTTTCAACTCTGCAATGCCACACTCATAAACACCGCTGTAGGGAGGAGACCTTGGGTGGAGGCAGAGATGAGCTTGCTTGCTCTAGTGACTGTTAGGAACTGGCCTGGGCTGTTAGCAAATGTGGCCATCTGTTGCCTCATTTGCTTCAAAGAGACCCTCACTGCCCTGAGGGAAGGAGAGTGTCCATGAAGTGTCAGCATACATTATAAGCAAATAATAGCAATAAGCATATGCCACCTTTGCTTCACATCTCTAAGGATGATGCTCACCTCAAATGAGCCTAGCCTCACTCTCTAGTCCTTTTGTGGCTTAATAAGCCTGTAATTAGCTGTGTAAAAAAAATAATAAAAACTATAAAAACTACCTGCTTTGAGATGGTTCAATTCAAATAAAGTTAATATGTCCAAATTCAAAGTATTATTTAAAAAAGAAACTGTGATTGTGTACTTTTAAAATCCCAAAGGGAAATGAAGGCATTTTTTTCAGTGAAAATGGTAAGGCTGTAAACTTCCCTTGTAGAACTGACTTCATTGTAGACCATAGATTGTAGTATGTCATGTTTTCATTTTCACACAGTTGTAGGAATTTTTTAATTTCCTTTTTTATTTCTTCAGTGACATAATTATCATTTCATGGTGTGTTGTTTAGTCTCCATTAGGGGAAAAGCGAATCATTCACTTTTGAGGATGTGGCACTGGTAGGTTTCTCCTGCTCCAGGGGATAACCCCCAACCCCACCTCCACCCCCACCCCAGGTACACACACAGTACTAACTAGGATTAGTGGGTTACTCTTTTCTTCAGGCATCAAGTTGAGAGAAGAGCACATTGAGAAAGATATGGAGAGAGTTGGAGGGAGAAATGACAGGTAGATATGGTCATATTTCATTGTATAGATATGAAGTTCTCAAAAAAAAACAAAGATATTTAATATCTTAAGATGATCAGGGACACCCTTATAAGGAACTCAAAAGATTCCTCAGATGAGTGTGCAGACAAGCAGATTCTCTGTGGCTGACTCAAACAGTTCTGCTTGAAAAATCAAACTCTTGGTGCTTCAGTGTTAAAAACTGGTTTTCTTCTGTGGGTCATGTGATCTCTACTCTCTTCAGAACCTCCCATGGTCAAACCTTAACCAGATTCCAGGTGCGACTGGTCTGCTAACATCACATGACATTTCTAATGCCATCATCCTCATGTCCCTTGGAGATAGCGGCCTCTCATGTTTCATGTTACGTTGGGCTCCCTAACCTACCAAATTCCAGGCACTGAAGTGAAAAATGATGCTAATGATGGTGGGTTGTATTAAGATAATACGAAGGAGAATCTTTTTATCCTCAAAATAATAATAATAATAATGTTCATAGATTTTTGAATAATAATTCCAGAAACTACTGTTAAAGGAAATCATCTCAGTGTCAGTAGCCAGGGGGAAGTGGTTTCGGTGCTACAGTGTATGGGACTGCACATGTTTGTATGTTCTTTATATATAACAGGAGCCAGAGCACACAGACTGTCTCAGTTACTGGTCCAGCCTGAGCACCTTCCCATGGCTTACAATATTCAACACACCTTAGAGTTGGGAACGTACAGAGCTTGCCAGTATGTGAGTAATCCTGTATTCAAGTCCACTTTTTAAAAAAAAAATGTGGTTTAAGTGACATCAGACTCTTCCTAGCTCCTGCGTCAGGTTCCTAGAGTTGCCCAGAACTACAAGCTAACTGACTTAAAAGAACAAAAATGTATTGCCTTGAGTTTTTCCATTTTTAATTCCTTAAGTACATTCTAAATCTTGTCCTTATGCCCACAGATAAGTGTAGCCATCACCCCTCATCTGAGAAGCTTTTCTCTACAGCAAATGGAGACAATTACAGAAAACCACACTGGGCACAGTGCGGAGATCAACAGACTGTGGGGAGCCCAGCCTCAATGGATGCAACGGCAGAATAGCTCCTGCATCTCATTTTCTCCAAAATCAATCCTGTCACAAGTTTGCTACTGTGAACAGTAATAATGTCCAACATCCAAATCTCAAGTTATAATTTATAAAAATATTAGCATTCATTATTATGTTTAATTCAATTTAATACAAAGATGTTACCATTGCTTGCATGCTAAGAACATTCTGGAATAAACTATTACTATCATAGTCACAGTTTTCTAAAACGTCACTTATTATTTAAAATCCCTGTAAGTAGCTTTCATATCCTACACTGATTTAATGACAACCAACTGATGTTACTTATACTATTTATAAAGATATTAATTTTATTATATTTTATATATACATGAAATACTTGTTTCTGTGCTATAATATTATTAAATTCATTATTGCAACTGTTTTCAGTTGATTTCTAGAAATACATGATCATGTAGGTATTTAGTAGCTTAAGTTATCCATCTCATCTTTTATACTTTTCCATTCTCAATCCTAGGTTCAAACACCTCCAAACTACTAACTAGAAGTATTCATAGAAGACAATACATTTTTTCTCAATTTATCTTTTACAAAAGGAAGTCTGCTCTCCTTCCCATGGTTTTTACAGTGATTGTCCATTCACTTTGTCCTATGATATCTGTACTCATACTTCAGGGCTGCCATAACAGTGTTCCACAAACTTGGCAGTGTAAACAAAGAAAATCTCTTTTCTTACAGTTCTGGAAGCTAAAAATCCAAAACTCGGGTGTTGAATAAGTAGGTTTTGGAGGTCTTCCTTGGCTGATAGCTAGATAGCCATCTTCTCCTTTCCTTTACATGGTTTTCCCTCTGTGGATGTTTGTACTCCTAACCTCTTATGGACACTGAATATATTGAACTAGGAATACTCCAAGATATTGTTTAGCCATAATCATGTCTTTAATACCCTAACTCCAAATACAGTAACATTTTGAGATACCAGGGTTGAGAACATTGATGTAAGTTGGGTTTTTTTTGGGGGGGGTACTTCAATATTCCAGTTAATCCTACAGGCATTTCTATTATGAACAGATTTATTTCAATCTATTTTCTATACTCATGCACTCTATTACGTACTTTAATGCATTCCTACTATATCAAGAACTGATGCACATCTTCGCTTCTGTGCTCCAGGACTGCCCTTCACAGCCTGCCTCCCTCAGTTTTGGTATTGCTGCTGCATTCCTGTGCTGCGGCAGTCATCCGTCATCACTGTATATTTTCATAGATGCGCTCTCCAGTCTATCTTCTCTAGTGGGTATCATCACTCAATCTTATCTCTTCCTAGTTGTTGTATTTGTTTTCTGCCTCTAACGGTTGTAAGTGCATGGTCCAGCAAATGTGCTCTTTCTCTTTGACATTAAGATAATTTTACAATTAGACCTAGTTTTATTTCAATTTCCATTTGTTCTCTTCAAAGGCTATTCTCCCTCTATGATGTTTACTATGACATTTTTATATTTTTTCAGTTATTATTATATGTTTAGACCATAGGGGGCTTCTTACAATGTTAATCTTATTAGCATTTCTCAAAGGTTCCTCTCGTGAAATATTCATAACAAAATAGTCTTTCATACACAGAAATCAGGACTATTAGGAGTCTATTCAAAATGTCTCTCAAAGCATGCAAAGAGACAGCAAAGGAAAGGAATTAAATTATTACTTCCTCACTCACACCACAAACTTATTTTGTTACCTCATTAAATTCTTAATCCTAATACTTAGTTAAATTATTTATCTCATTTTATAGATGAGCATATTGAGACTTGGAGAACTCAGTGACTTGGTCAAGTTCATACGTGTAATAAAGGTTAAAGCTCAAAGTAAAAAATAATTTGTGTATTCCTATGCTTTCTCTATTACTTCACATAAACTCCACTCCTGAAATGTATTTTTACCCACTTTGGGTTTCCCTGAGCCATTCTGGACACGTGGAACCATGACAAGAGTCAGGTGCCAATATAATCACAGCCAGAAGAGACTGTGCCTCGTGAACCCGCCTTCCCTCTCTCATCAAGTTTAGAAGAGTGGTGTTCAGACATTCATCAGGAAATTAACTACAATTTAGCACTTTCTATAATGAGAGAACTACCAGGAATCTGAAAGTTTGGTTCAGTACATGTGTATTGAGCATTTTCTGCATGCTAGACACGACTCCATCTGCACAAAATGCATAGATGAATAAGATGCATGTCTGTCGTTGAAAAACGCACTGTTTGAGAATCTAGTGAGGACGGGAGACATTTCACATCAACCATGTCTAGGGGTGTTTGTCATGCTTTTTTCCCTTTCCTTTTTGTTGCTGTTGTCTGCTATGGGATGGTCTGTATGTCAAATGTGTTGCTCTGATTGGTCAATAAATAAAACACTGATTGGCCAGTAGCCACGCAGGAAGTATAGGCAGGACTAACAGAGAGGAGAACTGAGAGAACAGGAAGGCGGAGGGAGACACTGCCAGCCGCCGCCATGACAAGCTGTATGTGAAGATGCCGGTAAGCCATGAGCCACGTGGCAAGGTATAGATTTATAGAAATGGATTAATTTAAGATGTAAGAACTAGATAGGTAGAA
The DNA here is from genome assembly GCA_902168405.1 of Peromyscus aztecus. Classification (NCBI taxonomy): domain Eukaryota; kingdom Metazoa; phylum Chordata; class Mammalia; order Rodentia; family Cricetidae; genus Peromyscus; species Peromyscus aztecus. The sequence goes on from CABHPQ010146774.1 coordinate 24,051, forward strand.
GCCTGAGCCATTAGGCCAAATAGTTTAAATAATATAAGCGTCTGTGTGTTTACTTTATAAGTGGGCTGTTGGGCTGCGGGGCTTGGTGGGACCCAGAGAGAAAACTCTCTAGCTACAGTTGTCGTTGATGTTATTGCTGTTTGGGTAGGGTCTTTTTATAGCCCAGGTTAGACTGGATATCAGTTTGTAGGTCAGGCTGGACTGGACTCGGTGATCGGTCCACCTTAGGCTTGAGTGCTTATGTTACACATATGAGGTTGCTCTCCCATTTTTATCAGCCTCAGATAACCACCTCTGTTGCTTAGGATACAGCTGTGAGTGACTATCTCATGACCATCCTTCTCCCTCCTGGCACACACACAAACTTAAGAGGGTCAGAGTAGACCCTTAACTATAGGCTATCAATCCATGTATCCTCAGAGGATGAAAGCAGCCAGTGAGATTTCTCAAACAAAAACATACAATCAGCTGTATAAGAAACAAACCAATAAATTAGGAGACCAAGTGTGTTGATATTCTTGGTGCCCAACTCTTAAACTTGACCAGTTTTGAAGATCCTTCCTGATACCTGCTGTCTATTGTCTATCTTCCAAGACCTTGCCATGGTCTGTAGCATTCTTAAAATTAAACTCCATTTTTAGTATGAGCTACTTAGGTTTCTGTCAGGAACGAAACCAGCCTACATCAAATACAACAGACATCAGGAGGGCTTCCTGACTGAGCCAAGAAAGAGACACTGACTCAACCTCAACATGGCAACTGAGCCGCAGCATGAAAGCCAATGAGCTTAGGAAACATACAGACAGGAGGGGGGAAATGAAGATGAAGGTAGGTGCAAAGGCAAGAAAGAATAACGCTTATGGTTACTAAAACTAGGATAAGTTACTAATCCAAGTCACTAAAAGCAAATATCTGGAAAATGCAATCAAAAACACATTCCGATTGTCTACCATGTACCAATATGTTATAAAAATGGGCAAAATAGAGTCTATCACAGTGCAGACCAACATGTTCATTCACCAGACCTTAGGTGACATACTATAGTATGTCATGAGAAGTGTGATTTGCTTATTTTGGGGTCTTTGCACCCATTGACATTTTATTAGAGCAGTGTTACACTAACAGATAATACTGTCAGAATGATTTCAATATTCTAGGCACTTTTCAAATACTAACTCATGCAATACTGTTGTCTATATGCTAGGCTCTATTTTTATGCCCAAATCACAGATGAGTTACCTGGAACACTAAAATTATCATTTTCCCCAGTTTCACAGCTGGGCAAGTAACTGAGCTAGCATGTACATCCGGTAAAAGGGAGACTTACTCTTATCTTCTATTCCATGCTGCTTTCAATTACAATAAAAAGACAGCAATGATATTGGATTTAACAACAATTTCATAATTCACTTTTTCATTTTATTATGTTCCTTGGAAGAATTTAACTATATGAATGCATATAGCTGATGACCAAATAGAAAAAAATTATACATCTTTTTACCAGTATGTATAACATTTTCTAATCTGCAGGTATTCCTTATGGTCACCTAATATTCTATCAGTTTGCTGTGCCATAGTTTAGACACCCCCTTCCTGTCCAAATTCCTAGCTGCATCCTGGTTTTTCCATCTCTTTTCCATTATGCATAGTGGCAAAATAAATATCTTAGTGTGTAAATTTTTCCTTCTTTCAAATTATTTCCTTAGGATAAATTCTAGAAGTAAGATTTCTGAGACAAAGGTCCATGAATGGTTTTGTTTTTTTCCTAGCATATATTGAGACTATTTTCCAAACACCAAAACAAAAGGTTGCAAATCTGTAGGTGATCTATTCCCCAAGATCTCATCAGAATCCTGTTCTATCTGTATTTTTAATGTTTACTCAGTAGGTTTAAGTTGTGTTTTTTTAATTTATATTTCACTTCCATTGCTTACTGATGAGGTTAATATTTCTCAGTTGTTTACTTACTGGAGTTCTTAATGAGAAAATTCTCTGTACATAAGTTTTTTCCCAATTATCTATTGAGAATGTAATCGTTTTTCTACCAGTCTGAACGCCTTTAAGAAAGTCATTAATCCTTTCCTGCCATACTCTGTGTGTCCTTCCTTCATCTGTTTACACTGGGGTGAGCGTTCAAATGGCCTGAAATCAAACTTCTGACACTGCTAGTGGACACCTGAGCTCTGAGTCATCGTGGGCCTGAGAGATGAAGGTGTGACCTTGAAGAGATCGTGTTGCTTCAAGAAACAAACTCCTCCTTCTGTTTAAATGAATCAATTTCTTGTGTTTCATCCCTGATGGTGATTTAAAGTCTGAATATAAAGATGTTGAGGAACAGAGAAGCATAAGACTTGAGTATCTGGGAACTGGACTCTCCCTTCTCTATCTCCCTCTCTCCCTCTCTCCTTCCATCCCTTTCCCTCCTTCCCTCTCTCCCTCTCTTGAGTCCCATCCCTATCCATATTCAGATCCGGATGCTGATCTCTAGCTCTACATGAGCTCAGTGCTAGCAGCAGCATCCCAAATGTCCCATCTTATTAGAAGCTCCCAGAGGGGACAGAAGCTAGTGGAACCCACTGCATCTGTTCCTGATCTTATGACCTACTCTTCCAATAAAACCCTCCACCCACTGGCGGTGATGGCACATGCCTTTAATCCCAGCACTTGGGAGGCAGAGCCAAGAGGATCTCTGTGAGTTCAAGGCCAGCCTGGGCTACAGAGTGAGTTCCAAGAAAGGCGCGAAGCTACACAGAGAAACCCTGTCTCGAAAAAACAAAAACAAAACCAAAAAAAACAAAAAACAAAAAAAAAACAAAAAAAAAAACAAAAAACAAAAAACCTCCACCCTAGCTACACGAATCAGGAACTAATCTCATCTTACAGCATAATGTGTCTGGGTGTTCCAGGTACCACAAACCCATGGAAACTCTGCCCTGCTCACTCCCACTGCCAGACACAATGTCCTCACTACGTACCTCACACCCTTAATACAGGTAACTCCATGCTCCACATGCACTTTCTTTTTCCCACACAAAGAGGAGTATTATTTTTCCCAAGGTACATAAATAACATAATTTGACATTACTCTAAATCTTGTATTATTTTTATATTTGTGCTTAACTATTGGACTCATCTGAGACATGGTTCATTTTATAGTAATATGGATCCAAATGAGTTTGCTATGTTTCTACATGCTGCTAGGAAACTGGTTATTGAATGGACACTCACCTCTCTGTCATTCTGTGGTAAGTACTACATCACACATTCAACTTATAGTTGCATCTGGTTCTAGGATTCTGTCCTATTTATGTATATTCTAGTAATGGCTAGAAATGTAGTTTTAATTATTACTTCTAAAATACTTTATGTCTGGGACAATTTCTCCCTAATCATTTTCCTTCTTTAATATTACTTCTGGTATCCTGGTATGCCTTAATACAATTTTTGTCATGAAAGGGAATATTTTCATTCTTAAATTTATAAATTAACTTGATAAAAAAGTGAAACCTTTACAAGATGCATTCTTCCATTCAGGAAGCATTTATATACTCATTCTTGCTTCAGTCATATCTCCAATGAAATGTTGTCACTTGCTTTATGTAGGTCACAGTCATCCCTAATGAAGCTTATTCCTACGTACTTTATATCTTAGTAACCACAGGGAATGATTTTTTTTCATTATTCTCTCTAGTTCCTTATTGTTGATACACCAAGTCTCTATTTGATAGAGTTGACATGAATAACAGCCATCTGAAGAATGTTCCTGTATCTTTAGCAAAACTATTGTGAAAACATAGTTCATGGTGTCAACCCATGTCTTCTTAAACTATAAATTCCTTCCAGGAGCTAGAAAATAATATGGCTATTGTATTTCCTCAAACTTAACCCAATGACAAAGGCTCTCTAGGACATGACATTCCTTAGAAACCAAGATATAAAAAAAGATTAAGTTCATATTTAACTATAGAAATGAAATAAACCTAGATGCTATTTCCTGTTCTTTTCACTGGCTTTGATTTTACTCACATTTTTAATTGTTCTATTTTAATTCTGCAGCCCACTTCAAATTGTCCCTGCAAGTATGCAGTTTAGCCTGAGAAGGTTATGCACCTTAATGTGCACATTCACAAGTAATTAAGCTATATGATAATTGGATACTATTGTTCATCTGTTCTTAATTATATATACTAAAAATGGAATAATCAACCTTTTCCTCTAGGATGCCATCAATCTGTCCCCTCTCATCCCACTCAAAATGCCATCCCAGGGTGACCTTGACTTCTCTTTCATACAAGGAAGTGACCACCATCCTCATAGACTTTGGTACTTCCTTACTCTGAAAATAAATCACTCAATGGTGTGGTTTTACCCTGGCCCATGTGCTACACACAACACCCCACGAAGGCATCCCAGGCTGCAGATGAGCGATGATGGTGAGGAGGCCATTTTGATAGTTCCTTGCCACAGTTAAGTGAGTTGTGCAGCCTTTTAATTATGTCTTCTGAAGTCTTTACCACACCTTCCAGGGAATGTTAACCACTGCCTCTATTGTGAGTTCAGATGACCCACTACTACCTGTGATTTAGTCTGCTGACTCACAGTGATACCAGTTCACATCTACACTCAGGCTTTATTCCGTCAGCCCTTCTGTCTACTAGAAAATCTGAACGTGGAAAATGACTTGTAGGGAGGAGAGGACATGACAGAGGGGAGATAAGAGGGAGATAAGAGGAGCTGTGGTGAGAGTAACCAGAGTGCGTTATATCCATATACCAAACTGTCGATCAATAAAAGAGCACGCACACATCAAGAAACCCCCGTGAGTCATCTGACACTTGTGTGCTTTATATGCGAAAAGTCCCTCTGAGGGTCCTGTATTTGGATGCTTTGCCCCAACTTGGTGACTGTTTTCGGAGACTCAAAGTTTCAGGAGGTACTAAAGGAAGCGGGTAAATGGGGGGTGACATCGAGGTATACAGCCCAGCTCTGCTCCCGTCTGCTCCTATCCCCTCAGCCACAAGCTGCTGCCTCTTCCATGCCTTCTCTGCCATGACATACTACATACCCTCACATGCAAGCCCAAATAACCCTCTTTTCTTTTAAGTTGCTCCTTTGTGTGTATGTGTGCATGTGTGTGTGTGTGCGTGTGTGTATCAGTGTGTGTGTGAATGAGTGTATCTGTGTGTGTATCAGTGTGTGTGTGCATAAATGTATCTGTGTGCATGTGCATGTATAAGTGTGTATGTGTGTGTGCATGTGTGTATCAGTGTGGGTATGTGTATGTGTGCCTGCACACATGCATGTGGAGGCAAAGGGGTGACATCACGTGTCTTCCCCCCCCCCAGCTTCTTCCTCTTGTTTTTGAGACATGGTCTCTCACTGAACCTAGATCTAACCAGCTAGCAAGCCCCAGAACCCCTCTCGGCTCTGCCTCCCGAGTGCTGGGATTACAGGACTGCTGTGCTCTACTTTTCCCAGCAGTCATGGGGACCTGAACTCGGGTCTCCATGCTCACACTAAGCTCTTTGCTGCCTGTCCCATCTTACCAGCTCTCAAGTTGTTTCTTGTATGTCACAGGGATGAAAACTGTGACTAACACAACTAGGCAGACTCTGCTCGGTCCTCCTGTTTGCCCTCTGTGCCTCTGCTCTGAGGCACACACTTCACATTACAGTGTAACTGCCTTGAGAAAAGCACACTCTCTGACATGGCTTTCGATGTCCAGGGCCAATGCGGCACCAGGCACCTCCACACTGCCCATGCGATGCATCAGTCAGTTGCTCATATCATTCTCCCACGTGAAGAAGGGAAGTTTCCATCAGCAGAGCCTTATCATCTCTGTGTGCTCAGGAGGTGTCACATCATGCAGCATCAGCACAGGACCCACTGACCACTAGTTGTGGTACACACTCCACCGTCAGCAGCCTCCTGTCCTGGCTCTCCTGGGCTACTTTCATTCTGCATTCCTCAGCCTTCCTTGGTCTCCCATTACCTCAATGATATCCAAGGTCACTAACACCAGTGTCACTTACGGATCTGCCTCCAATCCTTCTCCAGGGCAGAAGGACAGCAGATCCTGGACAAATGTAAGTATCTCTCCAAATGTAGACCAAACATAGGAAGGCCTACCTGTCCAGTCTACACAAACAATTTGCGACCTTTTGGAAGCTGTAAACTTCTCTTTTAGCACATCCTTACCCTGAGCCATCTCATTAAAGCCACTGGTAATCTGAAATAGTCTAACATTGTTTTATGAGTGTAAATTATCTCCTTAGGAAAACCCAACTTCTCAGAAACCTCTCTACTGTGGTGGTATTGTGTTCCCCAAAATATTGTGCACCCTAATAAACTTATCTGGGGTCAGAGACAGAATAGCCACTAGATACAAAGGCTAGAAAATGGTGGCACTCACACCTTTAATCCTAGCACTCCAGAGGTAGAAATCCCTCTGGATCTCTGTGAGTTCAAGGCCACATTGGAAACAGCCAGGCATGGTGACACACACCTTTAATCCCAAGAAGTGAGCCTTTAATCCCAGGAAGTGAGCCTTTAATCCCAGGGAGTGGTGGTAGAAAGCAGAAAGGTATATAAGGGGTGAGGACCAGAAACTAGCAGCATTTGGCTGGTTAAGCATTTGGCTGGTTAAGCTTTCAGGCTTTCAAGCAGCAGTTCATCTGAGATCCATTTGGATGAGGACTTAGAGGCTTCCAGTCTGAGGAAACAGGATCAGCTGAGGAACTGGCAAGGTGAGGTGGCTGTGGCTTGTTCTGCTTCTCTGATCTTCCAGCTTCACCCCAATACCTGGCTTCAGGTTTGATTTTATTAATAAGACCTTCTAAGATTCCTGCTACAATCTACTTACATCCTGACTCACCAGAGTGTGTTCCAGTTCACATTCAATATTACCTGTGACATCATCTGCCTGTTGGAAAATCTTACACATTTAGCAACACTAGAGATAAAATTTTCCCTCAAGTGGGAGACATCCAAATAATAAAGGCTTCATATCTATGGAACCAATGTCTAAAACTTAAAGAAGGTTTTAAGATAGAAAACAAGTAAATGTCATTGACAAATATTATTTTGTCCACAATGCTGAACAAAATGTTGTTTCTTGTTTAGCACAACAGAAGGTATGTGTCAAGTTCATGAATGTCTTGTTTGACCCAATGCTGCCCTCTGACCTCTTCAATATTCTGGAATTCCTATGCCCCCAATGAAATGCTAAAATACTAAAATACAAGGAGTTTTTTGCCCTTCTCTACAGAGTGCTATTCATTTTCTTTAACTTCCTACTCATATTTCGTGTCCATTTTTTTTATTTATATCCCATCTCTTCTCTTCATCTTTTCCCTCCCCACTGTTCTGCAAAGCTAAACAGCTCAGAATTATGTTTTTTAAATGAAGAATAATATGTCCACAGTCTTCTGAAGAACATGGCAGCTTTTGTCCTTTCCCCAGGGGACTAGTGGCATGCTACCAGAGAGAGAAAGAGACAGACAGAGACAGAGACCAGGAGACAAAGGCCAAGAGGAAGACACAAAGATGAAAGCCACGGTCACTCGATAGCACAGCATCAGATACAGTGTCTTGTCCCTTCAGAGGCATTTCTTGTTGAAATCATTGCAGGAAAGTCAATATTTGGGGTAAAGGGATGAGTTTACGATTCTCCTCTTGAAGGGGAGTACATCATATTTATAGACAGGATTTAGCAATGACTTTACTGCTTAAATTTTTGAATTCAAAAATTCACATTGAATCAAAATTAATTTCTTCAGTCCAGCATAATTCCCAAAGCCCTCAACATACACCACCCCACTTTCAACTCAATATTACCCCTCTTTCTTCAGCTAATTCCAATCCTCTATTTTCTCTCTTGTTCGTTGCTGCAAACATTTGCACTCATTTTTTCAGCATGCCTTCCTTGGAATTTTTACAAAAAGTTCTAATTATAATGCCAGAAATTGACTTAAATATTTTCATACATAATCATTTTCAAATGATTTTTGTCTGTAACTTATGTAACTATGATTTTATTCCCTGAGAACCAGGACCAAGTTTCTCTACAGTGCCTGATGCTGGGCTCTATACAATCACAAAATGAATGAATCAGTCAATCCAGACATTTCCTCTGGGGCCAGGTAGAGAAAGAAAACAAATTTAAGGTAAAATCAGTCCACAGTTGTAAACTATTTCTTACAAAGAACTGGCTGGGTCCGGTTTTCTGTTTAGTTTCCCTCCCTTTCCACCTCCCTCTCCCTCCTCCTGTAGTCCAGAACATCGGACTTGCAGACTCAGCCCCACTTCACTGTCCTCAACCAATCCACAACCCTGATCACAGATGTGAGGACACAACGGATCTAATCCTAGACCTGGCCGCTACCTGGCCTTGCACTTATGGTCCAATCACTGACTTCCACTCTCTTTTGAAGCCCACATTCTGTAGCTTACATGCATGAAATTAACTGAATTTGTTGAATCAGATTTGATAACGACCATTATGAAGGAAGAGAGATTTATAGTCACAGATCCTTGGGGACACAAGGCATAGAATGCCGTGTATGGTCACACAGGGAGCATCAGAGTATGTCAGAAAGACAGGCAGAAAGGGGGCTAAAAACATGAGCAAAATCCTTTATTAAGGTTTTCATGAAAAGAAATGGTGAAGCAGGGTGACTCTTTTCCCTTACTCTTTTAGCCTGCCCAGGAGCACAGAAGCTGTCTCCAGTTGTCTGGCGTCTGTTTTTGAGGTGATTAAGTAAACAAATGATAGTGGCATCAAAGAGTTCGTTAAAGAAAGTACTTGGAATTATCCTGCCATGCTTGTCATTGCTATGGTTCACAGGCATTGTAGCTGGATAGGACTGTCGGGTGTTTCCCACCTGTGGAAGCTAGGATACAGTAATGGCAAAAGTACCTTGGTGGTATTCAACAGATCTCCAGTTGGACATACAACCCACACAACAAGAGGAAAATCATGCCTGGTAGCAGAAACCTAGTCAACTCCTCAGGTCTAGCGATGTCATGGATCTTGGAGGAAAATGCACAACCACTACTTTACTAAACCAGCATAATCCTTAACTACAATCTAAATATTTTTTCTTATATCCACAGATAAATGTTGGCTCTTATTCATCAAGGAAAATTCTCTTTGCAATAGATGGAGACCATTAAAGAGAACCACATCTGATCAAAATGCAGAGTTGTGACCCAGTCCCAACGGATACATCTACAAAACAACCCCTGCACCTAACGCTCAGGGGTCATTGTGGAAGACGGAGTAGAGAGACTTTAAGAGCCTGAGGATCGGGCAGTTTGCTGTGAGATTGTGTCTCTTATTAATCTCAGGACCCATAAAATCTTACCAACATGACTGTCAAAAGGTGAGCTGAACAAGATTAACAACAGCCATGCTAGTGTGAATAGAGGAAATCTAGGAGGCCTCAACAATCCACAAAGAGCTACAGGCAACTAAGGAATGTTGAGAGTGGGAAAAATAGTGTGTGGGAAGAGCACACCAACTTATTCAATACTGTTGGTCCCGAAAACATATACGTGTGAGTGCCATACAGTCTGAGAAGGTAGTATTATAGTTATATGTATGAATATAAATATTATATACTTAGGAGTGTGTGTGTGTGTGTGTGTGTGTGTGTGTGTGCGCGCGCGCATGCATGTCTGTGTAACAACAATGAAAGAAAAAGAGGCCACGAATTTGAACGAGGGGGAATACACGTAAAGTTTGAAGGGAGGAAAGGGAAAATGGAAATGGTGTAATTATGTTACAATCTCAAAAAATACAAAAAAATCTTAAAAATTCATTAAGGTTATGAGTTCTGAATTGAGTGGTTTTCTTCTGAAAAATATGCTAAAAGGTAAATCATTTACTTTATCTACAAAGTAGCTAAGTTTGAAAAGGCCAGCACCTCCAAGGGACAGCAAGATCCTAGATGTCAAAGTATAAAATATCACACGGAGAATGAGTTTTCCATCAGTCTTCTTCCAACACTCAACCCATACCAGAAGTTTTATATACTTGTGGGTCTTATCTATGCAAATCTGTCATCTTAGCATGACCAGAAAATTCTATACCTCACCTAAGACAAAAAATCCCTAGCCAAGCCAAGACTCTTCTATTAATAGATCTTTACTATAATGGGGAATAGATCCTAGAAGATTTTTTTTCTGTTTTCAAATTACTTCTTGCTTTGTTTGTAATTAGCTTTATCTGTGCAGAACAGCACAGCAGATCATCACCTCCTAAATCAACTCAAATGAAGAAGTATGGTCTGAGTTCCCCTTCAAGACATATTAACCTATAGCTATAGTTTATCCCTGTCATATAAAGGCACAAACACAAAATTAAAAGTATCAATTTTATGGGGACTGGAGAGATGGCTCAGCAGGTAAGAGTGTTTGTTGCTCTTACAGAGAACACAAGTTTAGTTCCCAGAACTCATGCTAAGCAGCTCACAACCACCTGTAAATATAACTCCAGGGATCTGACAATTTATTCTGACTCCTGAAGGTACCTACATTCACCACACTTGTGCATGAATGCACGCGCGCACACACACACACACACACACACACGCACGCACACACACACACACACAAATAAATCTTAAAAGACCAATTTTAGGATCATATACTCAAAAATGTAAGACAATGGAGAAAGACAAAAACATTTTTTAACCTAATCTGTACCAAATCTCGGGGGTGGGAGAGGTTCCTAGAGGTCTAAATGAAAGCATGCATTTAGATCAGTCTTTTATGTCATGTTATTTCCTGCTTTAAAGGAAGCTGGCCATTTCTTTAACAAGTTAGAGAGCTGAATGCGTATTTTCACACTCTCAACTTCATCTTTGTCATTCCTGGTTTTTGAAACTCTATAAAAGCTGAATAATATATTCATTGCATTTCCAAAATCCAACTTCTCTTCCCTTTCTACTTTATATTAAAAAACTTCCCACCATACATGTAGATTTAAATTGTATGCTACTTTATCCCTTACAAAGTGCTTCTACATCCATTTTCTTAACCCACAACAACTCTGAAACTGGGAAGGAAGCACACAGTCTTATCCAAAGGACCTAATAATTTGCTAAATAAAATTACCCTTGCTTATTTTTTTTTCTTCCATTAATTCAGGCACCGTTTATTTGACGGCTAAATGTGCCAGGCACTGTTCTAGGCCCACAAGGAAACAAAACAAAATCATTATCCTTGAGAGACTCTGACAGAAAGGGGTTAATACACAGAAGTAAGGAAGAGCATGGGAAAGCCCAAATTGAAACCCTGGTTGTCGAACTTATATCTGGAGTTCTTTGCAAGATACTGTTCTTTCTCACTAATCTAAATTGCATAGTGTAAAAGTACCACTGAAGTGTTTGGTTTGAGTTCCAAAGGGTCTCAGACTGTTCCAACTCTCTGAAGTGATTCTGCTGGTAACTTGAAATGTGACTCAATAACTACATCCAGAACAATACTTTAGATAATCAGACAGGAGTCCCATTCAACACACACACACACACACACACACACACACACACACACACACACACA